>RJWT010033082.1:0-13963 GCA_004365215.1 Cuniculus paca
GAGCTCCTTTATTTCTTTTACCTACTTGCCCAATATTAACATGTCACATAACCTCAATTATCATGGACCAGAAATTAATATTGATATGATATAGCTTGTTCGGAGGTCAAATAAAACAATATAAAGGTTTATGGGAAGATGCATCAGTGATTTTGATTATCCTGGAAATTTCTCTTGTGTGCAATAGCAGCAAGCTTAGTAGGTTTCAATCAGGTTAGAGATTTGAAAGCATTGCTTACAAATGATGGTTGTAAAAGGAGTAGAACTTGTGAAGTATAAGGTACATGACTAGCCCAAACTTTAGGCTTAGATCACATACTTTTTTTTAAAAAAATGGCTTTCACTTTTAATTAAAGAAAATGCCTTGATAAGAACTATTTACTATCAACCCTGCTATGTCCCTTTGGTAATAGGGAGGAAACTTAGTGGGCCTCCGGCTCTGGTAATAAAGTGGCCAAGCAGCTATGTGATGGTCCATAATTACACCCAATGTCAAAACAGGGGACTAGGGAATTGATGGATATAAGTTTTTACCTGCAACAGGAAAGAACATCTATGGAAAATCAATTTTTTTTCTCATGAAAAATGACTCACTGTCATTCTTAACATTTTACTTTGGGCTGATTTCATGTTTAGAGTTCCGATTTGTTTATGCTATGCAATAAGGATGAAAAACGCCTATGTTATCTTGTGGTTTTGATTAAAGATAATGGAACCTTCCATTTATATACTAATTTACACCTTAAAGATAGTTATTTTCACTTACATTATTTCATTTTACTTCTTACAATAGCCTTAACTGGTAGTCAGGAATTGATGGCTATGGTAGTTCTGGAGGCTGAGAGGCCCAGATCAAGGTACTGGTTGTGTGGTATGTGGTCAGGGCCTGGTCTCCAGTTCCTAGGTGGCACTGTGTTACTATGCCCTCCATAGGAGAGGAACACATGGCTAAAGAGAAAAGGAGGAAAAAGAGCCTCTTTTATAAGGGTCTTAATGTCTGTCATGAGGCAAGGGGGCTTGTGTTGTAGTCACCGTATAAAGTCCTTTCCTTTAAATATTATCACATTGGCCATTATGTTTCAACACATGAATTTTTGAGGTGATACTTTCAGACCCCAGCAGTGGCTTACACCTGTGTTACAACAGATAAGACTGAGTACAGGAGACATTATATACTTATAAGGCAAGTTACTTGTGCCATCTTCTTACCTCTGAACCAGTATATTTCCAACATATTAGCTACTGAATCCTGGGAATTTATATAGAAATACAGCTATTATTGGATAATGAAAAGTGGAATTTATGTACCTGAAAAATTGACTATTGTTATTCTTTATGTAATTTAGGGGAATGTTTTAAAATTTGCATTGGTATTTATGACTTTTTTGTGTAGATATACGTTGTATGTGTATGTATGTGTGTGTCTATACTGTGTTTAGCTATTTCTAAACTCTGATTCTCTCTATAAATAAATTTCCTAGGAAAGGGAGCTGGGGATCCAGAAACAAGGCAAAAATAATATAATGTCCACTGTTCCAGAAAAGCATAAGGCATAAATGGGACAAAACTAATTTGCAATTTATTTGGAGGTGATGATAGGGATCTAGGGAGAGAAGGTTTCATTCTACTTTCCCAAAATGCAAATATTGGAAAGTGTTCTTTATTCTTTTTTGAATTATGTGTATTTATAGTCACAGATGAGCAGTGTTTAGCTTTTAGTTTTGTTTTCTTATTCCCCCTTGGCTTAAGTATTACCATGAGATATATAATGAAAGACAAAACAGATGCAGTGGTTCATGAACTTAATTATTTCCATGATTCTGGTCATGTATATGCTCGTAGTTTTGTTACAGCCAGAATCATGGAATAGGTTAAGTTCATGAACCAGTGTACTTAGGTATCATTGAAAATGTCGAAAACCTACCCCAAAGGAACAAATATAATATATAATAAAATTAATGTGTGAGTATTTATGTGATGTATTAAAGGGGAAAATCTATAGCTGTTTTGCAGGGACAGTGCTGGCCATTAATTTTTATCTCTTGTGTTTCTAAAAATTGTGTTCAGCAAACCAGGTGGCTTGTGTAGAGAATAGAGTGCAGTCGTGTTTCCATGTGGTGTCTTCCTCTTCTTTCACTAAGAGAGGACGTTTGCATCATTTTAGTGTCTGAAAGCATAGTTCATTGCCAAAGCTTTGACACTGGGCATCTAATTGCTCTCAGGAACTGGTTTGTGCAGGCAGAGGCAGACTTGGGAAATGGGGACATGGCTTCCTGAGGGCTGAGATGAATGGGGGCTACGTGAGTCAACCAGAGTGTGGCTGAGCATCAGGAAGGAAAGACCTGTTATTCCCTTGGAGATTTGTGTGTTTTACATAGTGACCCACAAAATAGACCATAGTATGCTGGTTTTATACAAACCTATAGAGCAGCCCTTTGTGTTTATATTTTAGAGAGCAAGTAATCTTTTAAATTCTTAATGAGTTATTTTTTGCTGAAGTTCTGTCTTGAACCAGTGTTAGTAATCTTGAATAGATATATTTACCAGTATAGCACAGGTTCCCTGATTTAGAGACTTGAATTCTTCATCCTTCTCCTTACAAAAGGATAGAAACCCAAGATTTCAGCTTAGCATTCTAAGCTCGAAGAGAATGCTGGAGTAACTATAGCATCACTCCTGCCACCCCAGGCGAGGTATGAGAATCCTAAGAAAAGAAGTTATAGGTGTGGTGAAAGAAGCAGGCTATTATTGCTCATTGTGAATGTGTGTGAATATATGTGTGTTTAGATAGTACCTTGTGTTGATTTGACTGGAGTGTTCATTCAATGTTTGCTTGTTTGTATGAATATATATATATATATCAATGTTTTCTGTTCACTGATTTTTAATTAGCTTTAGTTTTCTTTTAACTATTTCTCTCATCTCTATCCTCTCCTAGCAACAAACATATTGCTGACCTGAAATTTTAATACAAAAATTGAAAAGAAATTTATTTGCTTTCGATGATAAATTCACCAGGAATAAAGATACCAGCTGTTGACATTGTAAGAGAGGTTTTTGTTATTCTTCTGTAGCTTTAAAACTTAGCACAGCACTTGACAAATGCTAGGCACTTGGTATTTGTTTGATGAATTACAGGAATGGTAGGTCTGTGCAATAGTAAAGTAGAAATCCTAAGATTTAAGTATTGAATGACTCAAGCTTTGAGTTCAGCCATGTCATTATTTTGAGATTCAAAGGGGTTTGCCTTTCTAAAGATAAGGACTATAGATCTGAGAACAGAATCAAGTCACCTTGCAGCCTGTCAAGTACTCTTTCCATCATCTATTTATCAGCAAATGGATATTATATTTGCTAGAGCAGTGCTACTTTGATGTTCTTGTTTTTATGAATTGGAGCATTGTGGGTAATCTGGAAATATTAAAACCCATCCACTTAACAGAACATTTTCCAAATCGTATTCTATGGAACATTAGTTCTGGAGATTCCTCACAAATAACCTAGAAAATAGATTCTCTGGTTAAATAAAAGTAGAAAATACTGCATATTTTATCTATATTATAAAAAAGATGATACTTATTAGCATAGAAAGGACTATGAGAACACCTTCAAAGAAACTTACTTGTTTTTCCTTGGGAATGTCCTAAAATTGTGCACTGAACACTTTATTTTTAATGTGCCTGCTAACCCTTGTAAACATTATTCCTGGAGATAACATTTTGATGGGTGCTGTCATCTAACTTCTAGGTTTGATCATATGTTACCCAAGGTTCTGCAGCCCTTAAGATCGATCTCTTATTTTCTGTGCTATAATCTATTCAAAGCAGATGTAGGAAATATTTTTAAATTACTGTAAAGATATCAAGCATATCAGACATTTGCGAGGAGTGGAATATTATACTGAAGATTTTATAGGAAGGACAGAGGTAAATTTATCTGATTTCCATTGCCCAGTTGTAATTACAAATGCTACCCTTTTTAATCACAGAATATCCTGGTTTAGACACATAGGAATTCTCAAGCCCAGTGTCACCATATTAGCTATCATTTCTCTTCAACTCATTCTGTTGTTTGGCAGCCATTTCCCATCTCATCCTTTTCCTTGATCTTTCTCCACACCACATCCAGTCTCTACTTCTTCTATTGTCACTTTATTTTACAGAGTCACCCTTTAATTATGTGAAAGCCAGGGCATGGTGATGGCATCTCCTTTTCACTAGAAGTGAGGTTTTGAAATTCTTGGAAGTAATTCCAGCACTTGGGAGGCTGAGGGAGGTGGATCATGCGAGTTTGAGACTACAAAGTGAGTTCAAGGCCAGCCTGAACTGCATGGCAAGACCCTGTCTCAAAAACAAAACAAATAAAATAAAATTCTTGAAAGGTAACTGGTCTCACCCTACCAGAGAATTTTCAGGTTATTGCTAAAATCTATAAGGTAAATCATCAAAGTTTAAGAAACAAACAGGCATAGGCAGTAATCTTTCTATGCACTTCCTGTAACATGGTCCCCAGCACAGATCCCATGCTGGTGCACCCATCATGATACTCACTCTAAGGCTGGGTCCTCTACATCCTCACCTTGCCTAAAGTTCACACTTTAGGGGGAGCCAAAGCCAGTATCATCTATGGCTCCAGAGCTTGAGTTCAAATCTGTTCCATGTCCAGGATCCTTGGGATTCTTCGTTCTCATCTTGTTATTTCATTCCTTTCCTCTTCTGCTTGCCTTGATTGCAAGTTCTGCCTTGTGGGTGAGAATTCTCTATGGAGCCATAATTGACTGATCCCTCCTGTCTTACCTTATTTCATGTCTAGTTTTTACTACACAGCTTTATATTTATTTACTCAACTGCATTTTAAACTGAGCCTCCTACTTATAATATATTCTCTTTGAAAATACAAAAGTCTCAACCATTCCAAATTACTTTCCATGACTAGCATATTGCAAGATGTAAATGGATAAGGGAGTTTTAAGCATAGAAATTGTTTTAAACATTACCTAATTCATCCCTTAAATATTTTCAGTGACTTTTATAAGGTCATTCACTTGTGGAAACCAATCCAGCTTGCCAGGAATAATTGCTGATTAACAAGAGGGTAGTAGCCCACAATTAAGGCTATAACTCTCCAGATTGCTATAGCCCTGTACTGGGTTTGGCTGCTGAGGGAATTTCTTCCCCTTATTGTCTCCTCTTTCCTGTAAGTGGAAGCATGGAGATGGTTTTATGAACTCTGCAGCCTTGAAGTGTGGATTACACAAGACAGTGTTATATGTCATGTGCTATTCTGAGTCGGGGACATATCAGGCGCTTTGTTACAGTTCGCATCAGTTGTTTAGTTGCTGGTTTTAATTTTTTTTGTGTTCAAATAGCTTGAAGAATTGAAGCAAGTTGCTTGACTTTGAGCAGCATCAGCAGCATCGCATTTGTTCCCAGCAGTCTCTGAGGAGAGTTGGGAATGTGGGATTGCCATAGTGACAAGGATTCTGCTAGAGCTGCCTGCAGCACAAGAGCTTGCTCTTTTTCTAAACCCATTGACTTTGATGACACTTGGCAAAAGTATTCTCAGGTATCTGTGGCCTTGGCTTCTGTGCTGTGTGACCCTTTTGGTTATCCTTTTCCTGGGTTTTTTGTGTTAGAATGACAATTTTAGGGCTGAATCCCCAGGGATTGGATAAAGCACCTATGCATATTTACCACTTTAGTTCAGAGAGGAAATGATTTGCAGTTCACACTATCAGCTAAGCACATTTCTGACAAGTGTTGCTTTTTCCAGGGCTATAGAGGATTGCACCTTTTCCTTCATGTGTAGAGTTATAGAGCACGCCCCTGTCAGCTGTCACTGCTGCTCTGGGAGAAGGCTGCCACTGACAGCCTGGTGGCTGTTCTCTAGCAGCAGATTGCTGTATGTCTCCTCGGGGCAGACCATTTATCATGGAGTTAAGCCAGCACTGAGAGATGCTGCAATTTCACAGCTGCACTGCTGCTGACAGGCGATCACCAAGCCAAGTCACCCACTGAAATGGCCCTTGGCACTTACCATGGGTTTTGGGGCCCAGATGGGACTTCTCTTATGTTAAGCCTCCTGCAAGATTTTCCGTCTGCACAGGTGCTGATTATAACCCCAGCAGATAACATCACTCATCCCAAGAATGACGAGCAGGTGTAACAGCACAAGTACTGTTGTCCTTGATCCCTCTTCAAGTATTTATTCAACAAAGAACTAATTGTTCTTAAGTGATAAGATTTATGATTCCTGCCCTGACTTCATCCTTTCCACTTTATTATAAAATGTTACCACACTTCTTTTATTATTTCTATTTAATTTTATTTGCAAGCATTTATATAAATTTGCTAATCATTATTTGTCTGTCTGTTGTTACTGCTGCACCTTTGAAGTTGGGACTTTGGGATGAGGGACTGCCTTTCTACTTTGAGACAGCCTGGTGTAAGAGAGGTAACCTGATACTGGCCCATTCGTGTTGCTTTTCTTATTAGGGTCTGGCGTAAAGTATAATAAATGATTAGAAGTTCTTTGAAGTTATATTTCCTCTTGTCTCTGAGCCTTTATACAACACAGTCCTGTTTGCCTGGAGGATGTGCTGAACCACACACTCATTGCTGCCCTCCAGCCTTCACTCAGTCACTCAACTTGGTTTAGGATTACCTCCTTGAGAAAGTTTTATCGGCCCTATAGCTGGATATTCCGACCTACTCCTCCATTATATTCTTTGAATAGGCTTACATAAACCCAATTATTCTTACATGGATTATACTGTTTTGTATGCTAGATGATGACCTGCCATTTTATTATGAACATTTTATACATCATTTACATGCTTTTCTATGTTGTTGCTTAATGACTTCATAATATAATATAGGGCATCATGATTTATTTAAGGAATCATCTACTGTTAGATATTTGGTGTGTTTTAATATATTGGCTATTATAAATAATACTAAGATGAATGTGCCAATAACTGTATCCTTATGCATTTTAAGGAAGAATTGTTAGGAAAGAAATTGCTGGTGGTGTTTGTAGATTTAGAGCTCCTAAAATACTATTTGGATTATAGATTTAACTATGAGTGAAACAAATGATTAAGATCAAGAAAGCCCTACTGATTTGTTTTATCCCAGTTTGATCATGGGGATATCATAAATTGTATATTAATATATCATGTGTTTTTCAACAAAATAAGATCTATTCTAGGATATGGCAAAATGTATAAACTGTCCTCTCAGAATTTTAGTATAGGCTGATACATAAATTTTATAAACATACATACATAAATTCTATAAACAAAGAAAACAACGAGGATAAGAGGTAAGTGTATTGATAATGACTTACGAATTTCTTTTTTTAGACTAAGTAAGGACTGCAGAAATTTTGGATTTGGTGGCACATGAAATGAAATTCAAAGTATTGGTGTGATTTATACATTGGAGAAGAGATTATTATAATTGGAAAGAAAATACTAAGTAGAAAAAATTCTGAAAGTGAAGCATGGAAGCAGGAGAGCCATGGACATTTTTCTAGAATAATAATGGCCTCCAATTTTCCATGAGTAAGAAATAACATCACTTTTTTGCTGGTTTGTTTTTAACACCTACCATTTTCACATTACCTTTAGGTTTCTTGCTTTAATTCCATGTTGTTATTTCTGTAATACATGTATGCATATATAATAAATATTTCAAAATTAAGTAAGCATATATAAAAAGGAAAACAATTTTACCTTGAAAAGAAAGTATTTACTTGTTTATACTTACTTTTGAAAAACCTAAGACTCATAATAAGAAGACAAAAAATGCTGAGTGAGATTTTTAGCTAAAGCTATTGTTTGATATGCTGTCTTAAGTGTGTTCTTGATGTATATTTTCATAACTTAGAAAGTGAAATGTGTAAGGGCCAGGGATCTCGCTCAGTGACCTAAGCCCCTGCCTGGCAAGCGCAAGGTCATAAGTTCAATCCCCGGTGCCACAAAAAAAAAAAAAAAGAAAGTGAAATGTGTGTTTCTGTTTATGTGTGTGTTTACAGGGATAATATTAAAAAACTAAGTTCTGATTGTGGAAGTATTGAAATAGTTCAGATTGTGTTAGAAAACATATATTCACTTATCTACTTTGTGCTCCTTGAGTCTAGCTCCTCTCCGAGGACTTATCCGACTTCTTTACTGTTCAGCAACCTAATGAGTCTCTATGTCACACAAATGAATAAATATTTTAAATATCATACTCTCTTGTACATGTGTGTGTATAAGGAAGAATGAATATACAACTCTGGATGTATGTATGTAAATTGAATTGTTAGGGAGTGTGTCCCTTTTTGTCGACACCACGGTAAGCGTAACATTGGACCTTTTATGAACAGAGCAGATGCCTGTAAAATCAAGAATTTGGCATTTCAAGGAATGTTAGTTGTATAGGATGTAATATAAAAGTCATAGGTCATGAAGTTAGGGGATACATATAGAACTTTTGACCTTCATATCTTGATGCAGGAATCTATTCTTAGACCTAGACAGTGAATCATAGAAATAAACTTGTGGATCCTAAACAATTCTCCTAATTCTAGAAATTTTCACTCCTTATCCCTGTAACTATTAGACATTAGAGTCTGAATTTTCAGTTTTAATTTTCTCCTATGTGAATTGGGTTAATGATCTCACCTTTGGGTTTTCGTAAAGATTAAAGGAGCGATAGCTAAAGCAATGCAAGGTATCTAAGATTGATAGTCTCAACTTTTCTTCCAAAAACAGTGAGGAATATGAATAAAAATTAAACTATGTAAAACCTCAGCATAATTATAAGATAGAGAAGACCCAAATTCCAGTTACATGAAGTAGAAAAGAGATGTCACATCCAGTGAGTCATCCTCGCACTTCATGTCTTCAGAGCTCAGGGGCGCGTGCGGATGTGGAGAGGGCTTTGTGTTGTAGGAATGGGAGATCACGGGAGCCGGCAGACTGAGCATCGAACTGAAGTCACCACAGGGAAGTAAAAGACCATGCTGTGTGTGGAAATACTGATAAGGTTTACTCCAGTTTAGAACAGTCCCTTCTAGGAAATGACTTTGAAGTTCATCCCCAATCTGAGTTGATAGCTCTGGAAAGATAATGCACACAGGGAGCAAGAAGTGTGTGGGCATTTTTATTTGAATTGCTTTTACTTTATAAATTAATTTAGGGATAAACTCTGTCTTTGTAGCATTAATTCTTCCTATCAAAGATTCTTCCTGTTTTTATATATGCTCAAGTTAACCTTTGTGTATTTCTAGAATGCTTGAGTATTTTTTGATACTGGTTTTATACATTTCTTGTTCAAATTATTACTAAATATATTATTCTTTGTTTGTAATTATAATTGATACTTCCTTTCTCTTTGTATCCCCTAATTTATTACTATATGTTTAAATGAATGGCTTCTTAGGTTAGTATTACACTTTGCTACTTTATTGAATTGTTTTACAGTTTGAATTAATTTTACCATTGATTCCCAGTATGCAATCATGTCATTTTCAAAAAATTTTTGTTTTATTTTTTTATTCAGGTAATTATTTCCTCTTGCTTAAATGTAGTTTTGAATAGTAGTGGTATGGTAGTGGTAGAAATAATGGAAAACTTGTCTTTACCTGATATTAGTGGAGATATCTTGAGTGTTTTTCCAGTAAGAAAGATGCTGGCTTTAGAACAAAATCGATGTATTTTAGTAGTCTATCCTTCATGCCTATTATTTTTCAAATACTGGGAATTAAACTAAGGGTCACACTGCATAGATACCACCAACCCCCTTTTTTGTAACTTTTTGAAACAGATAAGTTGCTGAGTAGCCCAGGTGAGGTTCCTACTTGGGATCATCTGTCTTAACTCTCCGAGAGTACTGAGATTAGAGGAATGCATCATCATGCTGTGCTTGTATCTTTTTTAGTTTTTATTAGTACATGTTTGCAGCACATAATGATTACATTCTTTGTGCGGGATTGTTATGTGTACATAGCACATCTCAATTTTTTTCATCTCCTTCCCTTATCCCTCCATCTCTTGATCCCCTTCTTTTGAGAAAAATCTGTTTCCCTACTTCCTCTTATCGATCTTTTATTTCATTTTTTTATATATTGGGTTTCTCATTTAAGAGAAACCATGCAATATTTAAGTTTGTGTGTATGGTTTGTTTCACTTAATATCTCAAGGTATATCCATGTTTCTAAAAACAACTCAAGTTTTAAAATAAGAATTCACTTAGAATTATGTCAAGTGCTTTTTCAAGAAAATCTGTGAACAAAATCACATGATTTTTCCTCTTGGATTTTAAATATGATGCATTGTCTGAATGATTTCTTAGTACTAATTTAATCTTGATTTTCTCTGTGAGTCTCACTTGGCCATAGTGTACTATATTCTAGTGGATTTTTTTATTAATATTTTATAATATTCCTCTGTTACGGCTTAGGTCTAGAATGTTCCCCAAATGTGTAATGTGTTCAGAGGTGGGATTTTTGAAAGTTGATTGGATTAAGGGAGAACTATACTCATCAGTGAATTAATGGAGGCGGGACCTGGTTGAAAGAAGTGGGTCACTAGAGGTGTAACCTACCAAGTATATATCTGCTTCCCCGGCTCCTCCCTTAACTCTCTCCTTCTGACTGCCAGCAGTTGAATAACTTTCCTTTTCCATTACTTTCTATCATGTGCTTTCTTCCTTGGAAACAATGAGCCAAAATAAGTCTCTCTTCCTTTAAATTGTGGGTGTCAGTATTTTTTTCCCAGCAATGGAAAAAGTATCTAATACTTTTCCCTCATCTGATGTTTCAGTGTACATAATTTCAGTTGCCAAGGTCAAGTGCAATCCAAAAATATTAAGTAGAAAATTCAAAGAATGAATGATTTATAATGTTAAGTGGAGTGATGTGCAGTTTGCTGAGGAGCATGATGAAATATCTTACATGATAGAAGGGATCATTGGGTGGATACCATATATTGTGTGGATATACTGGAGAAAGGAATGACTCACATCCTGGGCACCAGATGCTGGGATTGATTCATTATGCAATGCTAGGATTAAGACTGTCTCACCCTGAGTGTGAGTGGTGCCTACCCAAAGAGTGGATAGCCTGAATAAGATAGAAGATACAGAAAGAGGTTATTGCTTGTCCCTTGTCACTTGCTACTTGTTGTTTTGCTTCTTCACTACTTTGCTGCCTTCTGCCCACCATGGACTGTTTCCCCTCTGTTAATGCAGCATCTGACTATGAGCCAAAACCTCTAGAAACTGTGAGCTAAATAAACCTTTCCTCCTTTAAAAAAGTTGTTGGGTATTTTGCCCAGCAACAAGAAAAGTAACTAAGACAACATTTAAATATATTCTTGTATTATATAAAATTGTCATTATCAGGTTTATTTACCACCATTCGATTCTATAATGGTTTATACAGCATGGTTTTGCATGATCTTTGAAAATTTGTAAGAATTTCTCTGAAGAACTCTATGGCTTAGTATATGTGGTGTAGTGCATGATAAATTTCTCTTTTTCTAAAAATATTGGTTTGCCTAAGGTTTATACTTCTGATGAAGTTAATGTTGATAAACTGTATTTCCTTAGGAAAATATCCACTTCATTTTGGATTTTCAAATTTGTTTGCATAGAGGCTTTTCAAATACTTGTATATAATGGGAGTTAGTGTTTCAGAAATGCTCCAGTCAGGAGGGACAGTAGGAATCTGTACTTGTAATGTTATTGTTTGTTCTGATTGGAGAGGTATCTCATTTTTATTATTGCTTATTTTGTGTATTATAGCTAAAAGATTAGGATTTTTAATATATGAAGACTTTAACTCTGGGAGACTGAGGCATTTGAGCTCAGCCTGGGCAACTTAGGGATTTAGCAAGATCGTGTCTGAAAATAAAAAATAATAAAAAAAGAGCTAGGAATATAGCTTAGTGACAAGACCCTTAGTGACAGAACTAAAAATAAAGGATAGAGATAAGATAAATCAATGCAAAATTTAAAAAGTATAGACAGATAATTAAAAATTAACACACATTAAACACACAAAAATTTTTAATTTTACTCATTGTGGCACAAATGCAAATTACACAGGTACAATTTCTTACCTATCAGACTGCCAAATAGTGAAACTAACAAGAAACAAGGATCTCTATACATTAGTGTTTGAAATGAAAATTTTCACTGACCCTCAAGAGTAGAATTTGGAAATATTCAGACACATGGTGCACAGCTTTTTATTTGGATTTGACACTCCCACTTACAAGTGTTTACCCAGAAGACAACCCTTCAACAACACAAAAAAGACATAGAGAGTTACTTTGTGGTATTGTTTGTGATTGCAAAATATAAGTAACTAAATTCTCATATGAAGGAAAATAGTTGAAAAGAGACTGGATGAATAAAGGATCATATATCCCCACAACGAAGTGCTTTGATGAATTGATATAAATTTATTTTCAGGATATAGTGTTCAATGAAAAATTTAAAGCACAAAAATTACTATAGGATGCTACCTTTTGTGTAAGACAAACTAAGAAACACAGAAAGGAAAAAACAGACTAGCAAGACTGTAACTTTAATGTCTGACTAGGAATTAGATGGAAAGGATAAAGGGAATTGGAGGACAGGGCCACATTTGGGAATGACTCGAATATTTTTTTGTAGATCTGATTTTTAAAGTGATATTGATGTTTCACATGTTCAAAAAGAAAATAAATAAATTTACACAGATGGATTTGTGGCTATAAAAGGAAAAACAAATGGAAAATGAATTGAAATGTATTTTAAATAAACAAACATTATCACAACGGAGTAGGAAATAGAAAACTAAGCCACATAACTTTTCAACAATATCTAGATTCTTCGCTCTCAAGAAAGACATTTTGCAGGAATATTGACTACTGATTCTCTACTAAGTATTCTTTACTGAGGCCAATTTTAATGATTCTAGAACTACTTTTTATTCCTTCTGTGAGCTATGCTTGACACCAGTGGAGACATATGTGAAACTCATTCATAAAGCAAACACTGGTTTTTGTTTAGGTTTACTGGTATTCGTGAAATCACGCTGATCAACAGACAGATGAAAATGCATATAGTGACTTCTGGCTTTAGCTCCATCATGTAAGAGTTCTGGAAGGCTTCATTTCCCTATTTACAACAAAGAAATCTGGAAAAACTACTGAATTTTCTTAGATCTATAAGCGAACTAAGAACTGAGGTCAAAGAGCAAACTTATACTAGGATAGACAGATGAATGCACAAAATACAACACCTCTAACCTGAGTAGATTGAGCAGAAACAGCTAGAGCCATTAACGAGTAGGAACATTAAATCATATATTTGACAAATTGCTAGTGGCAGAATGTAGAGTAGCTTGATAGTGAGAAACTCTTAGTTTATAGCATTGGTGAGTGTGTGCGTGTGTGTGCATGTGCATGTGCGCGTGTGTGTGTGCATGTGTGTATACACAATCCTGGCTGTTCCCCTAAGGAATTACATGCATTCTCCTGGTGAGGATCCAGGAAAGTTCCTCTACTGATTGTACCAGTGGGGAGTGAGAGTAACAACTGTGGCACAGGCCGATAGAGCAAATCTTCTCCATCACAAAGCTTATTTTCCCTGGAAAACAATTTTCCGGAACTCAGTTTTCAGACTTCATTCCAAGTAGGTAAAGGGAATTCCTTCCTACTCCAGGGTCTTCTTTCACCTAAATGAGAAAGGTGACAAAGGGGCCAGTCTACAGAGCTCAGGATTTTCGGGAAAAGTACATTTACATAATCTGAAAGTATGTGACACACAAGATATGTTCTAATTACAAAGTGTGAAATGGAAACTTCACAGAAGAAAAGAATTAGTAGATACCATTTTACCTAAGAACTCACTATGGTAGTAAGGCCCAGCATGTGCCTCCTGCTACAATGACAATAAGTAAGCATTGTGTCTGCGGTATTCCTGCC
>RJWT010033083.1:0-13990 GCA_004365215.1 Cuniculus paca
AAAAAAGTCTATTTTAATGTATAAAAGGAATAAGTATTTATTTTAATACTGAAAAATGCTACTTAAATATAAGGCCAAAATAATTTGTTCTTTCAAAGTTAATGTTTTATTCTTAGTACCAGTATGAATAAAGGGACAGGTTTCTGGATGAGAAAGCTTCTGATTTTTAAAACTATTTTTCATAATAGTTCTTTATTGTGTTGAAATTAATTTCAGCTTTAATTTAATAACTGATGAAAGAGATGACTTTGTTAAAACCCTTTACATCATTCTGGCATTATTTTTCTTTCCCCTTTCTAAAAACCTCATGGAATTTAAGTTAGGTACATGTAAGTATATTCTCCTCATTTTTATAAAAATATTTCTTAATCTGCATATTTTTAGGAAAAAAGATTAGTAATTACTGGTTAGAGAAATGGTAAAGGTACATTTCCCTAAAAACAAATGAACTCTAGAAATTAGTTTTTGCTACATGGTATTTTAAATAAATTTCCCTAAAAAGCATTCTTCTATAATTTTTTTCTGAATATGTATACTGTGCATTAACTAGGTTTCTTTGGAGATAGAGTACAAATTGAGAAAGTTGAAAATTCTTTACCAAAGTTTTTAAAGAAACATACTTATGCTGGGAGTGGTGGCTCACACCTGTAATCCCAGCACCCGGGAGGCTGAGACAGGCTGATCATTGTGAGTTCGAGATCAGCCTGGGCTACAAAGTGAGCTCAAGGTCAGCCTGAATGGCATAGTGAGACCCTGTCTTAAAAACAGGGCTGGGGATCTAGCTCAGCGGTCTAAGTGCTTGCCCGTCAAGCGCAAGATCGTGAGTTCAATCCCCGGTGCCGCAAAAAAATAAAAATAAAAAAAAGAAACGTACTTATTATGTAACAAAATTTGTCAGGAACAAACGTGGGGAACTGTAAAAATTGAAAAATAGCAATGATAGGTAAAATATTTATAATCTGAAATAATTTGCTTAAAATTAAACACAGGGAAATATAACAATACGTTGATGTTAGCTGATGACAAGGTAAGGCACACACTGCTTATCTTTAACAGCTTAAAATAGATTATTTTCTCAGAATGCTCAGCTAACACTCCTTTTTTCCATTAAAATATATTTGAAATGTACCTACAATGTTAGGAACAAAGTCTCGGGTTTGTTTAAAAATAATGAAGGCTTTATTTTTTTAATGATCACCTCTTAACACTTGCATTGCATTTTCCATTACCAAGTCTTTTCACATAAATTATCTTACCTTTTCTTTTTAACCCTCTGAGTAAGCAAGACATATGTTAATTTATATTTAATTTTGTAACAAATGAGAAAGAAATTGCCTGTAATGTTTATGTGCTACAAGAAAATGCAGGGATTATAGAAGAACTGAATCACATTTAAAAGCTGAGTAGAGAAGGGAAAGATTAATAAAAGAAAGGAGAAAAAAAGACAATAGATTCACAATGAATATAAACACAGGAAAACTTTGATCAAAAGTTTAAACAAGAAACACCATAAGATTAAGTAAAAGGGAGAAGATTCTGCCAATACTGAACTGCTAATACTTTAGTAAACAAAGATAAACAGTAAACCCTCCAACAGATTCTAATAAAAAATTCAGATGAAGATGAATTCAAAATGAAAGATAAAAATAATTTACACACACACAATGAATCTACTAAAATGCTTTAAAATGTTCACAATACAGGGAAATACACATGAAATTAATAAAGCAAGATATAAAAATGAACACAGTATGACAAAACAAACTATAGAAACCGTAGAAAAAGAGTAAGAGGAAAATATGCTAAAATATTTATAGCTGTTATCACTGAAAGAACAGACTACAGGATCTGTATTTTTACCCTACAATTATTTTCTAAAAATAAATGAAAACCTCCAACAAGCCTAATTTAAAACATAGGTGTCATTTAGCTTTGGGGTGTGCTTTTGTACTTACATCTCAATTTGCCACAAGCCAGATTCTGAATAGTTTTCACACTAGTTAGCTATGTGTCTTGGGTCACATCATTTATTTTCTGAGTCCTAGTTTCATCATTTGTAAAATAAGAAGCCTGAACAAAGTGACATCTTGGTCCCCTCAGCTCTAAAACTATGTAAGTATTTGATTGAGGAGGTAAGTGGGGGCACCATATACAAGGAACAGTGATGTAGTTTTATGCTGTTCATTTTTTCAAACTAAACAGTTACTAAAATTCTAAATATCAAATAAATTAAAATGATTAACTTTTCTGGGGAGTGGGGAAGAGACAGGGACTCACTACATACACAGTTCAGACCAGCTTTGAACTCACTATGTAACCCAGGCTGGCCTGAAATTAGTGGCTTCCAAATGCTGGGATTACAAGTATGGACCATCACGCCTGACTTAATATGATTAACTTTTTAATATGCCTGATAGGAATGATAACAGATATCCCCTAATCATTTAAAGAACTGAGATTTTTTCATAAAGTTTGTCTAATTTTTTTCAGAGGTTCACATCACCAGTATTACCTAAGGAATGGCCACCACAGAACTACTCTCCTTAAATTTTAGGGTTGAAAGTCTTTAAATAAAACCTGCAAAGGGCTCAATTATGTGTTGCAGAGGATTTGGAAAAAAAAAAAAAGGTATATTCTATTTAGGAGAATACACAATGGCTTCAGTGAAAGATAAAGACTGAAAAGCTTTTGGTCTTTGTAATACAATCTTAATGTAATTTTCCATAGCTCTTAATAATGGCCCAGGATTTGCAGGAACCATTGTAGCTGAGAAGGTATTTAATTCTGAGTTATCCTACTGGGAAAACACAGTACTGCTATAAAACTTGTTCTGCACACTGCGTATGAAATACACTGCTTGAAAGGGAATATCATGGCTTTTCTATGCTCCTGTTTTGTGTCCATTAAGTATATGATTTTTAATATAACATTTTTATTAAGCACACTGACCAAGGAGCCTCATTATTCAAAACAGTTTATAGAAACTGTAGAAAACATATTACGCTAGAAGTCCAAACTCTGGATTCACAAACACGTCTCCACAACTGTCGTTGTTTGAACCATCTCACATTCCAGTACAAACAGATGGAACTCACCTTGTCCTTACAGGGCCTTTGGCAGTTCTGTGCTGCACACACGGCATTCTCGTCATCAGACTCCTCTGCTCCTGACCAGTCATATTTGGAGGGGATGTCCAGCACTTTTTTCTCTCTTTTCTTCTCAGTACTCTCTTTCACAGGTTCAACTTTGGCTGCAGCAGCTTTTTCCTTCTTTTTCTTTCTTTCTTCTTCTTTTGCTAATTTCTTGGCCAGTTTGTTCAGCTCCTTTGATTTGTCAGCATTTAATTTTAATTTCTTCTTTTTGGGTTTGTCCATTTTTTTTAGCTCCTTGGATTTCTGTTTTCCTTCTCCAAAAAGCTGTTCTACCTTTTCTAGCTTCCGTTTCCGTTTCTTCTCTGAAGAGTCTTTTCCCTTCATTTTTAATGGTTTCTCTTCCATGCTATCATCCTTCAAAAATATAAAATTAGAAACAATTTTAAAGCAAGACATTTTAAAACACTGACAACTGCTTATGAAAGGACACAGAAGTAAATTTATAGACACAGAAAGTAGAAAAGAAGTTACCATGAGGTGGAGGAAGAAACAAAGACTGGGTTAATGAATAGAGTTTCTGTTTGGGATGACTAAAAAGTTTAGAAACTAATTGTGGTGACAGTGTGTAACACTGTGAATGTACTTAATGCAACTAAACTATTCACACTATAAGGGTTAAAATGATAAATCTTGTGTATGATATACATTATGCCACACACAAAAAAATTGTCATTCTAAAGATACCTCACAGGCAGATTAAGAAGACAAATACAAAAACAACAACAAAAACCAAATATATTAGAAAACTGAAGAGTAGACAATAATGACAAGTCCTAAATAAGATACTGACTTTTTTTCAGCCTACCAGAGTTAGCATATATTAATATAGTCTCTTCAATCCCTGTTTAAAATAAATACAAAATAGAAAGACAATTGTACTAAATTATGCAAATAAAAATCTTTCTGGTTTTCATTTATCATTACTGAAGTTTTATAGCACCAGGCACAGTGGTGCACATTTATCATCTCAGCTGCTCAGGTGGTTGAGGGAGAAGGATTGCCAAGTTCAAGGCAAGCCTTTTCAGTAAGACCCTGTCTGAAAATAAAAAATAAAAAGGGCCAGAGTGTAGCTCAGTGGTAGAGTGCCTCTAACAGTTCAATCCTCTGTAAATCCCCCCGAAAGAAATTTTTTAAATCAACAAACTCTTAGTGGTTAAGAAATCATCAAAAATGTCAGGAAAACATAAAGCTGTATCCATGGTCTAATTATAAATGATATGTAGTGACTTTAGCAAGGGTTAGAAAATAGTTATATGACCAAAAAAGTATGCCCATTAACAGAAAGAATGAGGGAAATGTTAAGAAAAAATATTTTAAAATGTGAACATGATAAATTCTTTCAGAAAAAAAAAATTTGTGATTTCACTTGCTTTGCAGATTTGAGACTTGAGAATCTTTGAAAGGAACCTAAGAATCAGCAGAATCCAAAAGTACATTAGATTATAAATGTCTTGAGTATATTACACCTTGAACAAGATATATAGCCTCTTAATACTTTGTGTTTCCTTATACGCACTACAGAGGATTACATGAGATAAAGAATGTGAAGAAAATGCTTTATAAACTACAAAACACTGTATCTAAATTAGGCTACCTTAGATTTGCCTTGCAAACCAAAAACCAACTGTAGTAAGCTAACTGTGTCTGTGTCAACAATTGGTGATGTAATACCTTCAATACATGGAAATAAGAAAGCTAATAAAACAGCATGAGTCAGAAACCAGAGTTAAAATCAAAGTCTCTTAATTTTACCAGATGTGTGACCTGACTTTCCACCTATTTGATCATTAATTTCTCCATATGAGGAACAGAATAAATACTTGTCCCATTTATCCTACCTGTGCCTTTGCTGCAGGATTACAGTAAAGATTAAATGAGACTATGGGTGTAAAAACACAGTACAGTGCTGGAAACGGTGGCTCATTCCTGTCATCCTAACTACTTGAGAGGCTGAGACAAGGAGGATCACAACTTTAAGGCCAGCCTGGGCAACTTAGACTGTGTCTCAAAATTAAAAATAAAGTTGGGGGAAGGGGACCTGGGTTTGTAGCTCAATGGTAGGCACTTTCCTAGCAAGAATGTGCCCCTGTGTTTAATGCCCCGCACGGCAAAAATAACAGTATAGTAAAAAGTAAAGGTAAAGTGTAAAGTAAAATAAAAACAAGACACCATGAATTACAAACTACTATGCAAATATGATATAAAAATGTGGACTCCTTCCTTTCCATCTAATCCAATTCTACAAGCATTTAACCATGCCCTTACTTCTTTTAACCACTACACTTTCCTATCTAACTCTGAGCCTTCCAACAGTGGGAGACTGGACTGTGGAGGTTGTTCTAAATGGACTATTTTCAACTCTCCCACTCCTACTTACTTTCAACAGAAATAGCCTTCTGTAGAAAATTAAATATTACATAGGACCTCAATGAAGATACACATAAAGCAGAAATGCTCTGGCTTAAGGTAGGAAAGCTGGATGACCAGATAACTGCCCATTGTGCCATCTCTCTGCCAAAATGTGTGGTACCACTAAGGAACCAGGACATTTTAAATAGTTTTTAAAAACACTATTCATATTAGCATTAAATCCATACCTCCACGATATGTAGGAATCTGTCTTCTGAGGGTGGGTGTGTGGCCTGCAAAATCCGCCATATGTGTTGTGTCTCATCCAGAGACACTTCCAAGAGGTCTCCAACCATCATGAGTTCTTCCAGTTGGGCTTTAGCTCCAGGTGACAACTCCAACACTGGAGGTTCCAAACTTCGGGGAACCAAAGGGCTCTTCCGAGGTTGTTTCCTTGGGGTACTAGTACCTTTCCCAAAAAGTATCATAAAACAAAACCAAAAAGTGAAAAATGTGGACAAATGTAATATTTTCAAAGTAAATGTTTAGAGGAATGCTCCCCCCCATATCTGGATTTGTAACATTAAAAAGTGAAAATAAAGGTTTTGTTTTTTGAGATGGGGTCTTAACATTGGCCCACGCTGGCCTTAAACTATGGACTAAAGCAGTTCTAACTCAGTCTCCCACACGGGTACATGCCACCACATCCTTGAAAGTAAAAATGAAATGAAAAATATGTAACAAAGAAGATCTAGAGTTCCAACATCCACTTTAAAAAACTGGTTTAGAGTTTAAAGTTAGCTCTCTTTCCTGATTATGGCAGAATCTCTTAACCCATGTTCTCACCATTTTGGACTATACAAAAAAATCAAGCAGTTAGTTACCCTATAAAAATAAATATACACAATAATATGCTGCTCAATAAAATCCTAAATTTTATATAGAGAAAAACAGTATCTTCCAGAGTTATGCCCTAAAGTGGAATGAGTTCCTTTCACCAGGAAAAACAAAAACGAACATCATGGAGAAATCATCCATAGAGATAAAGAAGAAGTTTCTAATAATTAAAGCTATCCAAATCCAAAATAAATATTCTCAAAAAGCAGCAAGTTCTTCAAGAACTGATAGTGATCAGATGAAATGTAAATGATTATACAAATAAAAGGTATGGCCATATGGCTTCAAAAGTTCTAATTAGGGCTCTGTAATTCTATATAAGTTTTCAGGTTACCATCTAGTGTAGAAAATGGAAACTGAGTTTGGCTTTTCAATCCAAAAAAAAAAAATGGCATTTTCCAATTCTATTAGTACTTCAATGGTCAGGCGTTGCATTCAATTTACAGTCTTAGTACAATGGTTTTTCTCCCTTTTTAGGCTAATCATCTCTATATTTATTTTTTCACTCTTTTGTTTTTTAATTAGTCTTGCTAAGTAGTCCAGAATGTCCTTGAACTATGTAGCCCAGGCTGTGCTCCAATTTACAATCCTTTGTCAGTCTCCTAAGTGCTGGGATTATAGGTGTGTCCACCGTACTCACATTTCTTAAAAAGGGTAATACCTTGAGAACAACTTTTAGAAGCAGAAGAATAAGCATGTTCTGCACAGAATGAAGGTGCTGTCCACATATGAGTTACCACTTCCTCTGACTTGATAGGAATTTCTTCATCGCAAAAGAGATTGGGTTCCAGACTACTAGAGGACTTCACACTGGCTGTGTCCTGAAGAAGAAATACAGAAAGGTATTGAATTAAAACCACTTAACACTCTATGGACAAAGATCTAAATGAAGGTTTTCGGTTTAAAGCTTCTAATATGACATGCTAAAAATCTGACATTAACTAAGATTTAGTAAAATGTCCACTCAGGATAAATAAAAAGAAAAAAAAGACTATAATGACTCCAGTTAATCTATAGAGATAGTAAAACTACAAAGAAGTTACTATTAATTTACCCTCCACAGTTGGTAACTATATAAACAAGTTAAGAAACCTTACCTTTTAAAAGAAAAGAAAATAGACTTAAAAGGGGAAGAAAGGGTTAGATATGACATGTTAGACCACAAACCATTTAATCCTCTTTAAAGGCATTAAAACCTAGAATCTTACAATTGCTTTTATTTAATAAACACAAAAATTATAAAATTCTGACAACTCTAATTAGATCTGAAGTGATTTTCCGTGACATTTGTTTCCACAAGCTTACATGTACAGCCTTAAAAGTCAAAGTGTAATCAGGAAGACAGAAATCAGATCAGGTATTTAAACAGACAATTTAATATAGGGAACCAGTTCAATGTGTATTAAAAGGACTGAAAATGCAAAACAGAAAACACTGAAGAAACAGCCAGACAGACAATAATTACAGAAAGGAGTTATCATCTTTAGGAGCTGATAGGGTTAATAGAACCTAAAAGTTTAAAGAGGCCCTGCAGATTTGGACTCCAGACCTCCAAGGATAAAATGCTGGCAAGTTAGTTGTGTTACCACTGATGAAACATGACATGGCTGGTTTCAGCATTGAGGATATGGTGAAAATTTAAACTAGTTGTCTATCCAATGGTTTTTTAAAAATATAGTTCAGAGAGAATAAAAAGAAAGGGCAAGCCAGATATAACTGGGTTTATGCCTGTAATCCCAGCACTCGGGAGGCTGAGGCCAGAGGATTGTTGCAAGTTCGAGACAGGTCTGGGCTACAAAGTGAGCTCAAGGTCAGCCTGAACTGCATAGCAAGACCCTGTCCCAAAAAGATTTATATACACACACAAAAAAAGTGAATATAGCTAAAAATAAAGTGTTGTTTAACTTGAAAATTGCTAAGAGATTTTTAATGTTCTTATCACAAAAAAAACAAGAGAGGTGATAGACATTAATGGATATAATTAACTTGATTTAAAATTCTAAAGTATATATTTTATATTTATATATTGTGTATTTTATTTATACTTGCATATAAGTATATATTTTAAAGCCTGTTGTATACCATAAAGACATATTAAAATTTTTAAAAATTAAGCTCGTAAGGAAAAATTACAGTTTGCTCCCACTAACAACAACTCTGCAGAAGAGGTAGAATGGACGCTAAGAAATATGTTCTACATAAAGATGTCACTGCAGCTGGGGATTTAGCTCAGCAGCCTAAGTGCCTGCCTGGCAAGCGTGAGGTTGTGAGTTCAATCCCCGGTGCTGCAAAAAAAAAAAAAAAGATGTCACTACTGTGTTATCTAATATTACATGGAACAAAAGTTTCAGTCAAAGTTCACTCTATTTTCACCAAAATTTAAGTTACCTAAGTATTAACCAGTGTGAAGAAGAAAAATGAAAGAATGAAACTAAGCTTAACTTGCCTTTCTCTAAAATAAGCAGTTATTGAACACATAAAGGAACTTCTTGGGAAATAATAGCTACCAATATTTCACATTCTCTTTTCTGATATATAATTTTACATATCTACACATCTGAAAAACACAAACTATAATATGGATGGAAATCTTACTAAAGGTAAATAATATGCCTTAAAAAGAAATGACTGACTTCATTTTACTACATAATTACTCTTCTTCCTAAGCCTACAGAAGATTCTTCCTCAGGTAAAAATATTAAATTGAAAGCATTTTAACTATGAATTCTAAGTTATAACAGGGAATATTACATGGAAAAAGGAGCAAACCAAATGCTAACAGATTCTAAACATAATTTTCATTACATAATTGGAATGGTGGTATATGCCTGTAATTCCAGATACCTGGGAAGCTAAGGTACAAGGATCATTTAAGCCCAGGGAGTTTGAGATCAACCTGGGCAACACAAACTTCATCTCAAAAGAAATACAATCGTTATACAGTAAGTGCTTGCTGTATGGAAAATGCTCAAGAGCATTTTTTTTTTCATTCAAAGATAGCATCATCAACTTAAATATAACTATGAACTACCTAAGTCTTGCCACTATTCTTTTTTAAGACAGGATCTCTCACTGTGTAGTTCAGGCTGGCCTCAAACTCATAGCAATCCTCTTGTCTCAGCCTCCTGAGTGCTGGGATTAAGGGAGATTTTTCTACTCTTCTAAACTGTGAAATGTATTGCTAACACAACAAAATCCATGATTTTATTTTTCTACACTGCCAAACTCTCCTTTCAGAGGGATTATAATGTAAGACTCTCATAAAAATTCTGCACAAAAAAAACAATAAAAAAACCAACAACACTCCTCTATACAACCATATCGAACCACCATTTTGATCCATGGGATACCTGTGATGTTTTAATATCATCAACTGCTTCCAAGCAATGCCCAACATGTTCAACAATTCTAGAGCACTAGATGATAATTAATGTGCTAGAAAGCAAACAACATAAATATAAGAGGTCACTAAGCAACAGCAAACAGATTAATCTAGTATTTAAGTAAAAGACTAAGTTACATTTAGTATTGACTGTATTCCCTTTCAGCTGCTCTCATTCACCCTATACAACTCTATAAATAAAAATGGTCATTAACTTCTGGATAACAAGGTACTCAGAAGTTTATCTGAATAAGCAACTTAAATTTCAACTTGTGTTCATAGTCTTGAATTCATGATAACTGAAAATTCTCTCATTAAAACATCCCCTGGATCCATTTTTACCTTGAGAAAAATATTTTCCAGCAGATGAATTTACAAGTATCTATGATGGATGGTTTTAATTTTATATCCTAGGAGTTTTATTGCCAATTAGACTAATGCTATAAGAATGAGCTGTGCCTAACAGATCTGCATGTTGAAAAGACAAAGAAAAGAACCGAGAGGCAGGGTTGAAATTCTTCTTGCTCTTTAGAGGTAGACTCTGGGTTACCTAAAAAAAAGCAGCTAAGTATCATAAAACAAACAAACAAATTGAGGGTCTCTACCTAGATCATGATTTTATTAGCGGGCAGGACTTTCTACTCAACAAAAAGTGACAATGAAAGGCCAACTGAATCCAACACAAACTCAACACCTGTGTAGTGTCATCCAAACTATCAGCATGGTGATAAATAATTAGCTCTAACTGCAACTGTAACTCTGCAAATTCTAACCACAAGCCCTAGTATTACTCATCTCTGAATATGACATTCTACTTAGTATCATTTAGACAAGAGATTGGAAGTTTCAGCACAGCCAGCTGTGCTAGCACATTCCTGTGATCCCAGCACTCTGAGAGACTGAGGCACAAGGATCCCAAGTTCAAACTCAGCGTGCACATCTTAGTAAGACCCTGCTCCAACATTAAAAAAATTTTAAAAGGGTCGGACACGTAGCCCAGTATAAAAGTTCTGATTTCAATACCCAATCCTGGGGGGGAGGGAAGGAATACTCAGAGCACAGCAAGAATATGACTGAAAAAAAAATAAATAAAAACAAAAACAAAAAAAACACACCAAAACTATATAGACTTTAAACACTCAATGAAAAAACTTTGAAAAATGAAAATGAAACTGTGAAAGCTTTCAATAACTTAAAGGCTTAATTTTTTCTATTCCCTCTGAAAGAAACTGGATTTTCTTAATCTCTTTTTTTCTTTTTTTAGAAAACCTGTTGCTTCAGATAAATACATAAGTACATGCAAGGGATGACTGAAAGATACAGTGAATATTTACATAAAAAAATACAGAATTCTAGTTCTGAGAAAATGCTATCACCATAAACTCAATAACCATAAACATATCACCAGCTTTCTCTTTCACATTCAGGCCCCAAACATCAGCATTCATAGCTGCTTTAAAAAAAAAAAATTCATTGAACAGGTATGTAAACACACAGCCTGCCCATGTAATTACCTTCATGTCATAGCCATATGTCTCCCGAATGTCCTCATCAGAATCTGTTTCTTCATCGTCATAGTCCATTGTTTGTCGAGGGGAAGATGATACACTGCTTGCCACCCGGTTGAAAGCAGACTGTTGAAAACTAGGTAAGTGTCCCTAAATAGCAGAGAGTTCCAAGATGAACAGAGTCATAAAACAAACATGATTGATTACTATATACTAAGATCAGCAAGATGTAATGAACTTGTAAAGCAGCTAACAACTGTTTAACAGTTAATAAAAATTATTTGAGTATGATGCAAAGATTCACCTGAATGATATTTCCAGGTAGTACTTCACTAAAATAACCTAGGTATATACCTAAAGAGAATGCTGTGAGTGTATGCAGAAGACGCCACTGATCACATTAATTGCAGGTTAATTACTGTTGTTTTCCTAGTCAACTGGTAAGATAAACTTGATTTACTAATTACACGCTGATGAATATTATTCCAAGAAACAAAGAATATAAATCCTAAACTTGCCTGTAAGTCTGGATTGGCAGCTGCTTTTTGGAGTTCTGCACTGATGATCTTTTCAGTTTTTTCTCGTGCTGCCTGTTCGACCATCCGCTGACTTAATACAGACAGTTTGGCCAAGGCAGATGACAGTTCATCTGTGGCGAGGGCCTGCCGGGCTCTGTCCTGCCAACTCATGGCACGTTCTGTCAAACACTGAAGGGCCTCTCCTTCAGGCAACCGTACAGGCAACTTCTGAAGGGATACCAGCAGTGATAGTATAGTCTCTAGCCTGGGTCTTCGAGACCGCATACAAAGTGGACAAAGGAATTTAACTTCTTTACCCTGCCAGCTGGATCCTTTTTTCTGGGAACTTGATTTAGGAAGGGGAACACAGCTGTTATGGAACCAGTCTTTGCAGAGCTCACACTGTAGCATGAACCCACTGGCTGTCTTACGGCAAATACAAAACTTTACTTCTTCTATGCGGTCCACCATTGTCATCTTGGCTAGGTTGGCTGCTCTCAGGGAACGCATAGCTTCGATCTCTTTTTGCTCTCGTTCTTTGAATACTGCCACCTGTATACAACAAACACTTAATTGAAATGAGTCACTGCCATATACCCCAAAACAAAATGCTTAAGGCTAAGGGCTCTTTCTCCAAGTTGTAAATAATTTCTTAAAATTTAGGGTGTCCTGTCAGTTTACATGCAGATATCCCTAACCTGTGAAATGGGTAATGTCCAACCATATTTGACAATTTACAACACTAGATACATTGAACTTTTCTGTAAGATATAGGAGAAAGAGGGCATGACTTGAAATCAAGAAATTTAGGTACCAAATCTGGCTTTTACATTTATTATAGACTGTTCATTTGGGGCACAACTTTTCTTAATCTCAGTTTTCTGAAAAACATACAAACACAACCAATCCTGTTTTATTCTTTTAAGGATCAAGATAAGACATGAAAGTGTCTAACCTGGTGCCTGCCATAAGGAAAACAGTATTGATTTCCTATTCCCTTGCAATTCATTCCCTGGGAGCAAGTTCTGTAATAATAATTCTTATCCATAGAAGGCCTCTCCACTTCACATGGAAGTGTAACAATAAAGCCTGATGATCAATTATAAAAATAGTATTTCATAAAACTCATTCCAACAAAGTAAGAGTAAACAGTATTTAATTATCATTAATATTGTCAGAGCACTTTAAATTATAGGTAGCGGTGGAACAATTTAGAAACAATTTTGACTTCTGTTTGTTTGGCAAGACTGTTAAAATGGGCTTGTGAGGTAGCGTCTCTAATTTTTACTGGCCTCAAAACAAGATCACTGGGGCTGAGGGTATGGCTCAGCAGCATGAGTTCGATTCCTAATTCCAAAAGAAGAAAGAAAAAAGAAAAAAACCAAACAAACCCAGGATCATTTCTAGACATAAAGTGCCATATCAGCTTACTTAGTATATGCAATTCCCTAGCAATGACTCCCCAAACTAGTATTTTCACTCTCCTTCCTCAGGCTCCTAGAAATCTTAAACACTTTCCTTTCTCTTCTTCCCCACCGACATACAAAAAGTATAATTCACATTACTATACATATTTTAATGAGCACTCACTATATTGTTGAATGCTACTAAGAGAAATGAGATATTTTAAAAAGCAACTCACATCAGTAAGCCAATACAATTACTCTGAAAAGCACAGTAGAATTGAATCACAAAATGCTATTAAATTTTAACCAGGTGTACCATTCTTGAATCAAAACTAGAAAAATAAAAGAAAAATATTCAAAAAAAATTCACTGTATTGCTGATAATAGGAAACTTAATAGGTAAAAGGTTCAACATTAAAAAAACTTCTGAGCAAGCTGGGGCTGCTGCACAGTGCTAGAGCACACTTGCTTCTTACACAAGAGGCCCTAGAATAAGATCCCAGCACTGGAACACACAAACACACACATGACCGAGAAATTAAAAAAAATAACACTCAGCAAATTTCCTAAAACTCTGATGGACCATGACACAAGTATTAAAATAACCATGGTGGGGGGGGAGTACCAAGATGGCAGAATGATAAGCATCAGGGAAAGAGCCTCTCTGAGAGTCACTATGCACACTGGAATATAGCAGCATAAGGTAGACGAGAAGGAGGGAATTGGGTCCCCAGAACCCAGGAATAATCTGAAACATTAATTGAAGCCCACAGAGAAG
>RJWT010033084.1:0-13974 GCA_004365215.1 Cuniculus paca
TCGTCAGGCACATTCTTCTAAATGATGTCTAGCAATAAGGCTGATTGCTTCCTTCAGACTTTAGAACTTCCTCTAAAGTTTTAGCTGTATTTTTCCTTAAAACCTTATAAGTACACAGAAGAAGGCGTACCACTGCAAACGCCTAGCTTTCCTGGGCCCAGTCCTGCATTCTCAGATAAAAGGTGTTATTTATCTGAGAATCTTGGTGACACAGGATGTGGTGCACGACACAGGAACACTGAGTCCTGCAAATGCTCAAGCCACTCTGTTGCACAGAGAACAATATCCAGTAACTGAGAACTCTAAAGTTTTAACCCTGCAAGGGCCCAGATAAGGCACACGGAGAACTCTACTTCTTTGGCTTGAGACTCCCTGGACCCTCCAGTCGAAGCAGGCCAAGGGCCACCTTCCTCCCAAGCCCACCCACTTGATCTCAATCTCACTACTTCTTGCCATTGGCATGAAGAGACTGATGGAGATGCAGCAAACTTTTGCAAGGATAGAGCAAAAGAGAAAGAAATAACCAAATTCATCCCATCTCTCATAGGCCCTTGTGTGGATTTCCCTGCCTTTCCTCTGTTATGCTTGTCCAAGTCCAAATGTGTAGATTAAGAACAACAGGCATGAGCTGGGGATTTAGCTCAGTGTCGTAAGCACCCACCTGACAAGCGTGAAGTTGCAAGTTTGATCCCCAGTACCCAAAAAAAAGAGGAACAGGCATCTGGCAACCAGCATCATTTCACTGTCTTCCCTCCACTCCCCAGCCTTTGTGACCGACAACTACACCTCAGTATTTGAGGAGCACCACATCTGCACCAGTTCCAACCTGCACCACATCCTGCAGACCATAGAGAGTGGGGGGCTGTTTGTGGAGGACGAGAACAAGTTTATCTTCTGCAACATCCTGGTGGGCCATCAGGCCAAGGCTCGGTTCAAGATCAGCAACGTGGGCAAGATTCCCTGTGACATCAACCTTGTAGTTAAGCCCATCTCCAACAAGGTGAGAGGCTCCAATTGGTCCCAACCCTGCATGGCTGGAGCCCTGGGGAGCCCCTGTTTGGGAACTTCTGTACCCAAATAGAATTTATCTGGTTCTCAAGCCCTGCTGAAAGTTCTGAGAGACCACAGGGCCACAGGCTGTGTACATGTCGCACTGGATTTCTCCTCTAGGTAATTCTGTACTAAGCCAGTACATAAGAAGGAACGACTCATTCATCTACCACACAGTGTCTGTACTGAGAAGTTAAGCTTAAGATGAGCCACTCCTTCAGACACACCTGCTCAATTTTGATACTCTTGTCAAAAAGACTTGGGGGGTGTCTGGCGCTAGGATAATAGAGAATGGTGAACAATTGTTGAGCCCACTCCAGAGGGACAGAACTATGCTGAGTGACTTACACTTACCACCGCATTTCACTTTCGCAACAACTTTCAGACTTTGCAGTATTATCCTATTCTACAGTTAGGGAAACTGATGCTCAGAAGAGCTATATTCTTCCCCCAGGGCCCAGAGCTTGGGAATATACAGCTAGACTTAAAGACCAGCTTCATCTATGCTCAAGTAAATAAGTGCACATCTCTGAGACAGCTAGGCTCTAAATTCCTTCTGTCTTGGATCCTTTCCTCACACAGGAACAGAAAAATCCAGGACAGCTTGAGGAAGGACTTAATTAATGGGTTTCTATCCCCTCTAATTTCTAATTAAATGTGTTGCAGATACTGCCTGAAGGGCTGCTTCTGTTCTTTGCCTGAAGGTGCAATTTAGCCTCAAGTGGTCGTCATGGCCCAGAGTGGGCACTGGTGGGAGTTGGGAGGGCCCCAAGGAGGGTTGGTTTCAGCCTGAGCTGCAGAGAGATTGGGCCTTCCCAGAGGACTGTCAGCACAAGAAGGTAAGGTTAGGAACACCATCTCATCCCTTCTGTGACTACTGTCAGGCCCTGTGACATCCAGTCATTATTCTCTGCTATAAGAAGTGAGCAAGCCTTACTTGCAAAGAAAGATTTTTTGACAGCATTTGCAGACATCAAATGATCTCCTCCTCCCTGGTCTTGAAGGGAATTCACTGGAAAAAGAAAAGAAACATTTTAATACCTTCAGCTGAAGAACAAGAGGGAATGTCCTGGAGGAGAGAGTTTACAACAAGGCGGGAGGGCTGAGCAGCATGCCCCAGCATCAGTGCAAAACAGCTAACATGCTCTGGTCTGCTCATGTTTTCCAGGCCATTGCCCGCATCACCGACATCTTTGAAGTGGAACCCAATAAGATGTGTGTGGCCAGTCGCTCAAATGCCTTTGCCACAGTGTTCTTTACCCCACAGGCCATGCAGACTTACCAGTGTGTCTTCGAGGCTACCTTAGATGGCTTGCCCAGGTACTGCTCCTACTCTCAGGACTACAGCCCCACACTGTCTATGGTAGGGACCCCTAACCCACAAGCCATGGACCACTATCCATCCATGGCCTGTTAGGAGCCAAGCCACACAGCAGGAGGAGCATCCTTGAGCCAGAAAAGCTTTATCTGTATTTAACAGTTGTTCTCCATGGCTCACATCACTGCCTGAGCTCCACCTCCTCTCAGATCAGCAGCATTAGATTTTTAAAATTATTATTGTTGGTACATGTTTGCAATACATAATGATTGCATTCATTGTGGGAGTTGATACATGTACACACACATCTTAATTTTTTTATTCCTTTTCCCGTTCCTCCCTCCACTTCCCTCCATCTCTCTCTATATATGCCATGTTTATAGTACACAATGATCACATTCCTCATAGGAACTTGGTGCATGTCTATAACACATCACAATTCCCCTTTCTTTTTTATCTCATTCCCACTGCTATCTCTTGAATCCCTTCCCATATGTTCTAAAGATCTGTCTCCCTACTTCCTATTGTCTTGTATTTTGCTCTTTATTTATATTTTGGATTTCTCATATAAGGGAAACCATGCGATATTCAAGCTTGAGTGTTCGATTTACTTCACTTAAAATTATGGTCTCCAACTGCATCCATTTTCCTACAAATGACTCAGCTTTATAGGAGCTGGAACCCTATCGTGAGCTGCATATGTGAGAGATCTAAGTTATGCAATCCTTTGACTCATCCTGAAACGCACACACACACACACACACACACACACACACACACACACCTGTTTGTGGAAAAAATGTCCTATGAAACTGGTCCCTGGTGCCAAAAAGACTGGAGACTGCTGCGTATGGGATGCCACTCCTGCCACGCCAGGCTCACAGGCCTGGATCTTTCTATTCCCTACAGCGCCCCGGCCAGAAACCGGGGTCTCGTGTTTGATATTGTTGGTGAGGGGACCCTCCCTCGAGTGACTATCATGAAGCCAGTTCTCTACAACCAACATGGAAACCCTCTGCTCCTCTTCAAAAGGCTTCTGCTCGGTCATTCAGAGAAACTGCCTCTCATCCTCAAGAACAACGGTGCCATTCCCGCCCAGGTATTGGCTGAGAGTGAAGCATGGGTAGAGAGGGAGAAAAATGGTTTAGGAGTTAGACTTGGGTATTGGGGTCCCTGCCATCCCCAGTGGTTGGGGACTTCTTTGACAGTCCTCAAACATTAACCTGTATGTGAGACAGGGCCAGACAGACGGGCATCTGGCACATTCTCTGCCCTCTTGGAAGGCAGGAAACCCTATAACACAGAACACTACTAACTGACTTGCGAAGTAGTACACAATGATGTGCTGGGAGGGGAGGATTGTATATTTTCTTAGTATCTTCATTATTTTTCCTTTTTTCTTTTTTTTTCTCTTCAATGAGTACTACATTTGTAATGAGGAGAAAAAAGAAACTTAAAAATTTAATAAATTATGTGTCATACATAAGACTAAGACTTCTGGGAATTACTTATTTCCACTCAGAGGACAAGGGAAAATTCACTGTCAATGATGCTAGAGTGGGGCCTTGAGGATAGTTGAGTTTCAGGAAGTGGGTATGGAAATGCACACATCCCGGGGAGAGAGAAAACTCCAAAGACACAGAAGCAAAAACCCTGACTCTCAGAAACTGGTCAGCTCCAGCTCTGTGAGAGGGAAGGATACAGAGGAAGAATGAGGGGAGATAAAAACGGAGGCCTAGAGAATGGGAACAAATTGGAAGGCTTTGGGGTCTATGTATGTTTTGAACCCTAACAGACATTACTTATGTTGCTTTTATTATTGTTTTTAAAGTTAAGGGTTATCTAGAGGTATCTGTATATTTGTCGTTTTTATTGCTCTCCATTTCTGCATCTCCAGTTTTCTGAGACCCTTTCCCTAATGACTGAAAAATAAAAAATACAATGTATTTCCTTAACGTGAGATGCTAGTGATGGATTCTCTACATTTTTATTTGAAATCTTTTTTTTTTTTTTTTTTTTTGGTGCAGGAGTTTACTGGAGCTCCATTCTCAGCCTTCACCCTTCTATTTTTATGTGATTTTTGCTGGTTATGGAGTTCTTATTTGGCAGTTGTTTCTGGTCAGCAAATGGGAGATTGTTTTCCCAGGGTGTTCTGGATTCCATCATACCTGCAGAGAGATCAACTATCACTTTAAAATATTGTTTAAGGCAATCTTTTTCTTTTCTGACTACCTTTAATGTTTTCCCTTGGAGTTTGTTTTCTGAAGTTTTACAATATGTCTAGATACGGATTTCTTTTAATTTTTCCTTCTTGTAATTCACCAGACCTCTTGTTTCTGTGGATTGATTTCAAATTGACTTTAGAAAATTCTTAGACCTGTCTTTAAACATGGTTTCTGTTCCATTCTCTCCTCTGTCCTTCTGGGATGCCAGTTTGATATTTTGTCTCTCTCTCTCTCTCTCTCTCTCTCTCTCTCTATTCCCACACTCTCACAGACCTTGGTCTGGTACTCTTTGTCTTCTTAGCGCTGTAATGTTACTTTACATTGTTTCCATTATTGTGACTGGATTCCCACACTCTCACAGACCTTGGTCTGGTACTCTTTGTCTTCTTAGCGCTGTAATGTTACTTTACATTGTTTCCATTATTGTGACTTTTTAAATGTTATAACACCCAGTTCGGTGAGTTCCTGCCTGCCCACTGCTGTTTTGGTAATTTCTCTTAACAATTTTTGCCTATTAATCACATATATGAACGTTGGAGAGAATTTCTACTTTTGGAGTATTTAAACTCTCCTCCAGGAGCAAAATTTAGAATTCCCACCCATTTATATAAATATTTTATATCAAAAAATTTATATATAATTCCTACATATGATTTCTTATTAATTTCTAAATGTATAATCCATCATCTCAGAAGCTTCCTATATGATACCAGTTTCTCTTTTCTTCATACACATTTTTCATAGCACTCAAGCTTGCTCATGATGATGCCAGTATTACTACCTTCTAAACATTTACCACACCTAAAATCAGATCTGTGACTCTACTCTTAGCTTTCTTCTGATGAACTAGAAACCATTTTTTTTTCCTTAAAATAGATCAGAAACCCCCTTGTTTTTCTCTTGTCATGGCAGGATACTTACCATGCCACTAGGCAACAAATCCATAGTGTCTGGGAGGTGCTGACTTTTAGAAATTCCCACTCATGCAAGCCCTCATAGAATAATGAGCATTTGTTGCCACTTCAGCTTTACAACTGCCTCCTCCGTCTGTCGCAGATGTTGGCAGCCCCATTTTGACACTATTTAGCTGTGTGATCTGGGAAGTCACCTATACTCTTTGGACCTCTAGTTCCTCAAATAATAAAGGCTGACCTGGATGATGAATTTTCTTTTGTCCTCTCCAGGTCTAATATTTATTACATCTCTTGAAACTCAGAAAAGTGCATACTAGGGACAATGGTTTTTTGGGGTCCTTCCTAAAAAGTATCACACCCCAGACTCAAAACTCATGAGCAGGCTGTGAGCTCAACACTCAACTCTGCTTTCTTTCTGCCAGCTGCATGTGGACCTGCGAGACCAACTAGGGGTCTTCTCCCTGAAAGGGAGGCCCACCACCTCCTACATCTATATCACCGAGGAAAACCAGCCAAATGAAAAAGGTCAGTGGAGGGCAGTGGTTCTCAGTAGCTGGTTTGTTGGGACTTCTCGGGGCCCAGTTGGAGGCTCATTGTCGTCACCAGTCGCCTCTAACTAAAACTCCTCCCCATACCTGGGCTGCTTTGTCTTCAGCCAGGCTCTTTATGGATGCATATTTCTTTAAACCGATTCTAAATTATATCTTCCTTCTTTTTGCAGCAATAAAAGCTCACACAGCTTCCCTGGTTGTTTCTCCTGGAAACACAGCTGAATTCGATGTCTTTTTCCACTCCCGCAAAGTTGGGAGAGTGACAGGCATCATTCATCTGTCAGTGATTGACAACCAGTATGAAGAGACCCTCATCCACCTGGTGGGAGAGGGTTACAAGGATGACATCACCTTGGACAACATCCATGGGCTGGTGGCTTCCACCAGCCAAGAGGCCTCAGATATTCCTGAGGTCATAGAGGTCACCGAGGAAGACACCATGGATGACTTGCTGGCAGGTGGGCGAACTAGCAGTGAGGCCTCAACAGCCATAGCCTCTTGGGCCATTTTCAATGAGGGTGAAATTAAATAGCTGCTTTAGCTTCCAGAAGGTTTAGGATTGAATCTTCTCTTCCTCACTGTGTGCTCCATCATGCCCAGCTTGGTCTCTGCCTCCATCCTCCATTCACTCATGTTCAATCAGTGAACCTTTCCTGAGCATTAGTGTATACCTGCCAGGCATTACACTGAGTCCTGGAGTTGCAAAATTTATTAAGAGAGTCTCTGTTTTTAGGGAGCTTCTAGTTGGATATTAATATTGAAGTTCAGCTAATAAGTGAATTAATGCTTCCTTGTAGTTTTCCCTGCCTGTCTTTTGATTGGCTGTGTTAGCATTATCTATTTCATCTGAAACACAGACCCTGGACATTCTAGATCACGGGCTTGTCTCAGAGAGGACACAAATGTGTACTACCTCTAGAACATCACTCTCCACCCCCTCATCATCTTGAGTGTGGGTGCAGTATCAACATCACCTGGGATGTTAGAAATGGGAATTTCAGGCCTACCCTGACCTACTAAATTAGCATCTGCAATTTAACCAGGACCCAGGTGATCTGGTGTATGTTAAAGCCTAAGACGTGCTGCTTTACACTTGTTCAAGCACTGAAGATTTGTTTACTGACCACACTCTTTGGAGTAGAAGAAAACTTACTTCATTCTTATTATCAAAAAAGCATTTGTTGAGCACTATAACTGTGTGGTTGGTTTCCATAAAGTGAACTATAAACACAGCCTCTAGGTTTTGTATTTTTTTAAAGAGAATAAAAACAAAATAAAACAGAGTAAAACACAACAAAGCATATCAGAACAAAACACTGCAAGCAATACAGGTCTTCAAAACATAACGACAGGAAATTAACAATGGCTACCCTGGTGTCTCTTGTTTTCTTCGAAATGGTTGTTCATACATTCACACACAATAAACTCAAGCAGAACAAAATAATATAAAACCAGCTAAAACAAAAGAGTGAAAGCATTATGGGCCTTCAAATCAGACAATTAGAAATCAACAATGGCTACCTTAATGTCCTTTGTTTTCTTCAAAACTGATCATATCTTCTCGCATATTGCAATCAAGTAGTAGAAAACAGATTTACACCAATCAAATCAAAGAATAAAAGTATTATTGGGCTTCAGAACCTGAAGATATGAAATCAGCTATGGCTACCATAATGTCTCCTTTTCTTCAATGTAGTTGTTCATATTTTGATATTTAATAAAATCTGCTCTTGTAAACTCTTTAGTAGTTCTAAGCATGTATAAGCGTATACTTGTACATCTATCCATTCTGTGCTAGAGCCTCTGGGTTTTTGCAGGAGCTTAATTGTAGTCCTCGAATGTACAATTAGAGATTCCACATAACATGGTTTGAAATCACTACTCCTTACATATTTGATGTTTTGCCTTTGTTTGATACTAGATAGCAACATCTTTCTTGTATCAGGAATTAAAGAACAGCCAATAGTAAATCCAAGTTCAGAAATCAGATTTCATCTCTATTATGGGATTGCCAGAATACAAGAGTCCCCAGTAAATGTAAATTTCAAATAAATATAAATAAATTCTAGGATAAGTGTGCCCCCAAATATTGCAGAAGACATTCTTATCTTAAATTTGTTTTATTGTTTATCTGTAATTCACACTGAACTGTATTTTATCTGTCAGCCTAACCCTTAATTGTATTGTTTTAAGAAACAAATGAAGTTGGAGATCTATATTTTCTCTCATACAAGTGTAAGTGAGGGCTAGGGTGAATGGAGGGATGAATGGATGCACTGATGGATGGATGCATTGATGAATGGATGCATGGATAAATGGACAGATGGATGGATGCATGGATGCATGCATGGACACGTGGATGGATAAGTAAATTTTCCTGTATGGAAAAGTATTGCTAACCAAGTACTCCAAGTCTTTGAAATATAACCATCCAGAGAAGGAAGGTTTGCCTAAGAGTGAGACACAATATCTGTCAGTTTCTGCCTCTTCAAGGAAGCAGGCCTTCCAAGGTAGCCATGGAAGACTCAACCAGCCTTTTCTTCTAACCCTTAGCTGCTCTCATGGACCACATCCAGTTTGGGGACTGCCACATTGGAAACAGCTATAATGCGAGCTTCACAATCACTAACCACAGTCAAGTGAATGTGATACGGTTCGAATGGCCCCTTTTGGCCACTGTTTCTTTCTCCCCACAGGTAAGTGAAATCCTTTCACTGTGTTCTGGACTCTTGTAGGCCCCAGCCAACACCAGTCTCATTATCAACCCATCACTGTGGATGCATGGAATGAAATGGATGCATCTCAAATTAGGAGACAGCTCAGGAAACACATGGCACTCAGACCTGGATATCGAAGGACCCTGTTCATGTCTGCCCTGGTCTACGAGGGAAGAGAAGAAAATGCAGTCTTCCAAGATTGTTGCTAGGCTGAAGATCAGGAATTTTTATTGATTAATTTTATTTTAGTTTATTAGTACCTGTGTGTAGTACATGTTTACATTCCTTGTGGGGAGCTGGTGCATGTACCAGACATATCTCAGCTCCCTTTTTCATCCTCGTTCCCTTCCCTCCCTCCCTCCTCTACCCATCTCTTGATCCCCCACCTTTCTTATTTTTTTAGTACATGTTTGAAGTACCTAATGTTTACATTCCTTGTGTGGAGTTGGGATGTGTACATAAGGCATCCCAATTCTTTTTTTGTTTTCGTCCCCTATCTCTTCCCTTCTCTACCCCCTCATCTCTTGATTACCATGCCCCTTTAGAATGATCTATCTCCCCACTTCCTAGGATCTACCTTTTATTTGGCTCTTTATTTTTACTCTTGGTTTCTCATGAAAGAGAAACCATGTGATATTTAAACTTGTGTGAGATGAGGAATCCTGAGGAGGACTGAATGGATGAGTACAACTCATTCCTGTCCCAAAGCGCGGGCCTGGGTTTCCTACATGTGTGTTCTTCAGAGCATTTTAGTCCTTCAAAAATGGTTCACCAAAATCTAAGGGAAGGATGGTGGGTCCTGTGTACAACAGAGATTTTAGAAAACATTACAAGTTACATCCTCCTCTTAAAGGTTAACTTCTTCAAGGTAGGGGAATGGCGGGGGAAGAATCGAGATATATCATGTACAGGTACAAATTCCCTATGATGAATGTAATCATTATGCATACCTAAAATGTACCGATAAACTTAATTAATTAAAAAATATATTTAAAAAGTTAACCATGCCTTTCAGGGGTCAGGGATTTAGCTCAATGGTATAGCACCTGCCTGGCAAGCATGAGGTTGTGAGTTTGATTCCTGGTACCCACCCTCAAAAAAAAAAAAAACTTTCAGGAGCCTTTCGACTTATTAAAATCTAGTTAACTTTGTTTTACTTGGAATTTACTTCTTTTATCATCTGGCTTTTATCATCTTACTGTACACATTTTATAAATTGCTGACCCTGAGTAGTATTTGCTGTAAACTGAGTACATACTTATTTACTATAAACTGAGTACATATAGTTTCAAGATTAATTCATTTAACCCTCCAAGGTAAATACTAGTGATATCTACACTTGGCCTAGGAGGAAAGAAACACAGTATGGTCTCAATATATGTATGCTGGGAATTACAAAGCTTTCTTCTTCCTTTCTTCTTTCCAGAGAGGGGAGAATGTGAAGAGTGTTTTGTCTGTCAGAAATATGATAGGACTGCCTTGTATATGGATATATGAGGGCATTCGTGTATGTGTCTTCATGCACAATAAAGCATAAATGATTTTGTTCTGCAGTCCAAACTGGATTTCCTTTATTTTGGGTATACTTAGCATCCTCAAACTCTGGTCTCAGGGCTCCTTTACACTCTTGAACATTTTTTTTTGGTGGTTCTGGGTATTGAACCCAGGGCCTTGTGCATACAAGGCAAGAACTCTACCACTGAGCCATATCCCCAGCCCTCTTAAAAACTTTTGAGAACCCCCAAACAACTTTTGTGTGTATCAGTTATGTCTATCAATATTTGCCATATTAGAAATTGTCAGAATATTTTAAAACATGAATTTTTGTTTTAAAATACAATAACCCCACTACCTGTTCATGTAACTACCATATTTTATGAAAATAATATTTCAAAAAATTAAGATAGCATTATTTTTAAAAAATCTCTTTAATTTCTTACTTGATAGAAGTTATCTGGATTCAAATAACTGGATTCAAATATATTCAATTTGACACAATATCTATGTAACCTCTAGAAACCTTATCTTATGTAACTTTTACTGTACACTCATGAGAAAATGACAGGAAAAAGTCAAATAGCATCATTGTATTACAATAAAATAGTTTTGACCTCATGGACCCTCTGCAAAGGTCTTGGGGATGCCAAAGGTCACTAGGTCATCTTCTAAGAGATGCTAGTATACTCTGTTTATCCATCTGTATTCATGTGGACCATACTGTTTAAGTGTCAGGTGGTTGCATGTGGCATCTGGAACCATACTGTCTGGGTTTGCATCCAGATCTTCCAATATTAATGGAAGCAATTCACATGTTTCATTGTCCATCAAATGACAGTAATAGCTGTACCTCTAATAGGGGTATTGTAGAGATTAACAGAATTGTGTAAGTCTTAGAAAAACGCCTGAAGCAAGTAATGGTTTGATAATTGTTGGTTGTACTTGTTTTTATTACACTTTTAAGGAACTCATACATATTTAACTTAATCTACCTATACAGGCTTGGGTAATGCTGTTTTTTTGTTTGTCTGTTTGCTTTTTGTTTTTTGTTTTTGCCAAGACTTGTGATTTTTCCCCTTCTTTAGAATGTCACTATCATGTATCAAGGGTCCTTGAAATCAAATTCTTAAAAGTACTAACATCAAGCTCTTCCCTAGATGGGCCACCTCCACCCTGGCTGTGCTAAGAACATAGTGGTGACCGTGAAGTCTGACGTGCCCGTTAATCTGAAGAAGATGGGGATCAAGTGCAAGCTCTCCAAGATCACGTTCCAGCTCCCTGCAGACCAGGTCCCTGACTGGGATGACCGCATGCGCACAGTCAAGTGGGTGGATGTGCCCAGAAACACACCAGGAGCCCTCACCACAAAGCGAAAGGTCAGTAGGGACATCAAGCATAAATACAACCCAGCTTGCTAGGCTCAGATACTACTGCTCTCAAGTTCAGTGTCTCATCATGTCCTTCTTTCATGGAAAACAGGAAATGTTCCCATTCTCTTGACCTTGATTTTAAGAGACAAACTGAATCCCACACATGCCCCTCCATCCTTACTACACATAACCACATGGACACCCATTTTTGTTGGTAGAGCTTTAGCTTAAGCTCTATGTAGGCCAGAAATGACCCGGGTATATATAAAATTCAGATATATACCAGACCACATTTTTCTTCTTCAAAAATGCCATCACTGCTCTTTTAGTGGTCTTTTGCCATCAGGTATCCAGAATTTGATTAATCATAATCTTTGGTTCATGGCAGAATCTCATCTTAGTCCACGTAGGCCCCTGTTTTATTTATTCCTTTGTTTTAGTTTCTTTTTAGTAACAGAGGCAAACATACATTTAACAAGGAAAGTACTTGTCAAACTTGACTACCTGTGTGGTCCTAAGCATCCTGTCTCTTTTCCACTGTCCCATAGGTGATGACTATCTTGAATCTTGTCTGGTTCATGCCCTTGTTTTTGATTTGTTACTTTCTTAATGCATTCTAAAGTGCCTATTTTTAGTTACAACTTTTAACTCAGTTTTTTAAAAAATTTACTGCTTCTGATCATCCATATTACTGCATGTGCTGTTATGCGAAATTTCATTATTATTTATCTATCCCTCTTTGAAAATTATTTGGAGTTTTGCTATCACGGACAGTTTCAGTGAGCATTAGTGTTCATGGCATTGCTGTTCCTGCCCCATGGTGTGGATTTGTAAGAGGTTATACAGTATTTCTAGAGGTGAAAATGTTCATCATAGGACATGTGAGAATGCTCGACCTTCCAAAGTGATGGCCAAGTGTAGCAGTTTATGCTCCTCTAGGAAAGAGATCTTTTGGATCTATATCCTCTCTGGCACTTGGCATGGTCAGACACTTTTATTTGTATCGTTGAATGAATGGGAAATTGTCTCACTATAGGCCTAACTTGCATTTCCCTAAAAATACTAATAAGGTTAAGCAGATTTTCTCTTACATGGATGTCTTTTCATGACTTTTGCCCACTTTTCAATTATGATGCTTATGCTTTATATGAGTTATTTTATTTTTAGTAAACTCTTCTGTTTGTGTTGTTTTTCTGCAAATATCCTCACCAAATTTGTAGCCTAACTTTTTTTTTAATCTTTTGATGAACAAAAATGTTCTTAATTTTAATATATTCAAATTTATCAGTCTCATGTTTATGACTTATTTTCTTATTTTTTAAATCCTTCATTCCCAGAAAGATACTTGCTTCCATTTTTTAAGTTGAAGAGTTTTGCTTTTGATATTTAAGCCCTTAGCCCACCTGGGTTATATATATGATGTGAAGCAAGGATCTAATTTCATATTTTTCATCCAGATAATTAGTCTTGCCAAATCTTTTATTAACTCTTTTTGTTCTCTAGTGATATTTTATCCTCTGGCAACATATACCCAAAATTTATATATGCCTAAGCATTTCTGATCTCTCTAGTCTGTTCCACTGCAATTTGTCTATTCCTGTGCCCATTTTACACTGCCTTAATTTCTGCACCTTCATAATCAACCATGATATTTGAAGAAAAGCTCCTCCTCTGTGCAGTTTTGTTCTGAAATACTTTGGTCATTTTTGGTCCTTTTATATTTATTGTCTACTTGTGATAGATGGATGGATGGATAGATAGATAGATAGATAGATAGATAGATAAGTAGATAGATAGAATGAAATGAGATAAGATATCCCCTCATGGAAACTTGGTTGGAATTGAATTACAGCTATAAATAAGTTTAGTTTAGGGATAATTGGCATTTAATATTAATTTGTCCTGACTATTATATAATCTTGTGTTGTCTTTTCAATTAACAAAGTATCTCTCCAGTTATTAGGTATTCTTTACTCAGTTTCTTTAGTAGTAATAGGGTTCTTCACGTTTCTCTTTAAGATTTTTTGTTGTTGTTGTTGTTGTACTTTAATAGTAATGGGACTCTGGTTTTTATTTGTTCTTGCATGAATTTTATTATTATTGTAGAATTTTTCCCTGTAAGTTTTCACGTGCATTTTTATACATCATTTATAGTATTTTCTTGTCTTCTGCTTAGCTCTGTAGGGCTAGTAGTGATGCCCCCTTTTGATTTCTGAAATTGATTATTTGTATTTTTCTCTTCTGCTCTTTGTCAGTCTTACCAAAAGTTTTTAAATGTTTTCAGACAGTTTTATTGGCCTTCTCCATTTTAGATTTGTTTTCTATTCCATTA
>RJWT010033085.1:0-13975 GCA_004365215.1 Cuniculus paca
CCTATATCTTCAAGATTTCTATCTACTTTGTCTTCCAGCAGATTTAGTGTTTCTGTTTTAATATTTAGCTCTTTGATCCATTTTGACTTTAGTGCATGGTGATAGACATAGATCTAGTTTTAGTTTTTGGCATATGGAAAGCCAGTTTTTCCAGTACCACTTATTAAAGAGGCTGTCTTTTTTCCAGTGAACATATTAGGCCCTTTTGTCGGAGATAAAGTGGTTGAGTGTATTTGTAGCTGTGGCTGTATCTTCTAATCGATTCCATTAATCTTCAGGTCTCTCTTTATGCCTGTACCATACTGATTTTATCACAGTAGCTTGGTAGCATAATTTTAGTCAGGGATCGTGATGCCTCCTGCTTTGCCTTTGTTTCCCATAATTGCCTTTATTGGATTAAGATTTTTTATTTAAATTATACCTATAAAACTTAAACAGAAATCTCTAATGCTTTGAAATTTATTAGATTTGCTACATTGGTAAATGTTAGACACACTTTGAATAAGAGAATATAAATTGTTGATTTTGAACTTCACCCTTCTTGTATTTAAGTTTCAATATCAACATACAGACTTTTGCAAATCATTATTTTCTTGAATTAATTTACCAAGTTGAAGAGTTCATCCTAATATTTTGATATATATTTGTAGGACAAATAATGCTGTTTTAAGCATTTGTTTTTAACTATTCTTTGACCATTATGTGCTCACTGTTATAGCTGAAAAATCATTAATCCGCTATAAACTTTTTTTACTCTTGCTTTAGATTTCTATTATCTGTATCTCACTTGCCACCATACCAGTGTATCTAGTAATTGTGTTGTTCAAAAGTGGTGCTTTTTCAGCTGTGTGGTGGCTCATACCTGTTTATCCCAGCACTTGGGAGGCTGAGGCAAGAGGATCACTGCAAGTTTGAGTCCAGCCTGGACTAGGCTAGCCTGAACAACATAGTAAGAACATGTCTCAAAACAAAAACAAAAACAAAAAATGGTGTTTTTTCTATTTCTTTATCACAATCTTTTTATTTGTAATATAAAAAAATCAACATTAATTAGCAAATTAATTCCAAATTAATAATTAATTTTAATGTTTTAATTGGGAGGACAAGAAGATATATTGTGTTGTAAAATATCTTGTTCTAGTGATATACAGAGTCATGTAAAACATGACAAGAGTTTTTGAATTCAGAATACCTACAGAGATCTGTACAAAATCTTCAAGTCTGCATAACAGTAGTGTAATTCATGGCAAAACAAAGCTGTTCAGCACATAATATTTCTCTGCATAAAAGATGGTGAGTTAAAAGATAAAGATTTACTTAATGAACAGTTATGTATACAACATGCAGTTACAGAGAAAAAACATTTTAGAACAATATGCATTAGTAGGATAAGGAATATGATTGACAGAAGTCAATGCACAAAGAGAAAAAGTTTGACATGACAGGAAGATATAACCATCTATCTCTGTTTGTAATGGTGTTAAAATATTGACTCAAAATATACAAAGAAAATATTGACAGAATTAAAATATTAAAACCCTGTCACATTGTTCCATCTAGAATGATAAAATTATAGTTTTCAGAAAAACTTTCAAGTATACAGAAACTTGGTTTATAATGTAGAGGTAACATTGCAAAACAATGGAAAAGGACAGGCTCCTTAATAAACTATGTTGGAAAAATTTGTATCTGTATGAAAAACAGAAATAGCTCTTTATCTTAAAAAATCTGCAGCACTAAATGTCAGATTAATTAGTATTTTAGGGTTTAATACAAGACAATATTTGTATGACCTTCAGGTAATGAAAGTTTTAAAAACAAGATGCAAAGCTGTATTTTATAAAGAAGATATCAGGGACTGGGGCTATAGCTCAGTGGCAGAAGTGCCTGCCTGGCAAGTGCAAAGTCCTTAGTTCAATTCCCAGTACAAATATATAAATGCATTCAAATTATGAATTCTTTTTATAAAATACCTTATATCTAGATAGAAAAGACATGACAAAAGGAAAAAAGATATTTGCAATATTTATTTGACAAAAAACTATTCTCTAGAACATATTAAAAATACTTTCAAACCACCAAATCCATAAAATAAATGGGGTTGAACAGAGGGGGAGTAGGAAAAAAGCTAAGAATGTAAACAGGTCTTCATAGAAGATGAAACATAAATGGACATTAACGATAATAAAAGAAAAAGCTATCAACAAAAACCACAGCACTTTCCATTTACTACTATCCAAAAAGAAAAATATTACAAGATAGTGTTTTCTAATGGTGCTGAAAAACATTAAAGTATTTTACAGAAAGTTTTGCACTTGTTAATAAGGAAATCTGTAGCAGAATATTCATAGTAATATTATTGAGTAAAAAGCAGAGAATTAGACCCAATCCAAATAATAGAAAAACTGTCATTTATTCATAGACTAGAATACTCTATAGCCATTAAAGTTGAAATAAACTATTTTTATGTTCAAACACATCAATAAATCTCAGAAAGCTAATAATTACAAAAACAAAACTCTACATGATATATCCAGTTTATCCCTGTTAAATGAAGTTTAATTTCAGAATAAACTAGATTTTGCAGGATAGTAGAATTGAGAGCAGATGGTGAACAAAAAGAAACAGAGGAGGTTATGCACAATTTGTAACCCAGAGGACATAGTTGTGTCCACAGAACTTTATTTTCAGCAAAATTTTATTTACAGACATAGAGAGGTGTGACTCAGCCCTTGGGCTATAGCATGCAAACCCCACTCTAGGGCATGAAGTATTTCAGATTCATTTTGTGTCTTTTGCTACCTTTAACTGCTTTTCCTCTCATAGATGTAGTGTCCATCTCTTTTTGTTTTTGGTTTGGAAAAGGAATCCCTTGCTTAATAAGTTCCCCATCTCCTCTTCTTCGAAACTGCCGCAAGTGAGCAGTTGCTGGATGAAGCTTCTAGAGCAAAACTCCTTAATGAGTGCCCATTTTCCCACAGTGTAGTTTAAAGAAAATGCACATTTAAAGTTACATTCCCCTTCATGAATTTGGCCCAAGGTAAGTCCTGATGCATAATAAATTAATGAGTGAAGAAATCCTAATTATTAGGGACATTGGTTTCAATCTTTTGACTAACTTCGGTAGTTTGGATCTGGAATTTCCCATGTGTTAAAGGCTTGTGTCAGGAACTTGTGGTGCTACTGAGATGAGGCAAAACCTTAGGAGGGTAGGCCTCGCCAGAGGATGACTCATCATTGGGGACATGTCCATGAAGGGAATGTTGGCCTCAGGTTCCTTTTTGTCTCTCCTTTGACAACCTAGGTGCTCTGAGGTGAGTAGCCTCCTTCATTGTGCCCTCCTATCATGATGTACTGTTTTCATAGACCCAAAAGCAATTGGACTGACAGTGAATGAAATCTCTAAAACTAGGAACCAAAATAAAGCTGGGTAACACACTGACTTTACTATACACTAGTATGAATTTCTGTTTTGTTTTGCTTTGCTTTGTTTTGAGTCTTAATGTCTTCTTTGTTGTTGTTGTTGCAACAATATTATTTTATAAGATTCTGGAAGTTTGGTCATGTTGCTAGCAAGCACACAGATTGGCAAAAGAAAGTGCACACACTGGGATTGCTCTATTCTAAAACAGAGTTAATTTTAGCATATCTATTGTAGAAATGATATGATACGGTATTTCTATTTAAAAATAGGTTTAGCCACTAGCTTATGTTGAAGAAAATTCATGACTCTGAGGCATCTATACTTGATTGCAAAGATTATATTATGAAATAAAGATAAACGTGAACCCTAAAATGTTGTTTCGATATGTTGTCTGTGTTTTGCAAATACTTGTTGGATATTAGCACTCAGAATTTAGGTTTCTGGATCATCATAGGACATTTTTACACTACATAAGTAATTATAAAAGTACCTGTACTTCCAGTTTGCACAACGTGATGCCATGCTGATACTATAAGCCATAATAAACCTAAGGGGAAATTAACTGAAAGTAACAATATTGAAAAACAAGCCTAATGGGTATTGGATTTTTAATATTATTTATTTAAATGGCTTTACTATGACTGATTAGACTGTCAAAGAACTGTAATTTGGAGGTAAATCTAATCTCTGTTTAAATGTAGCAACCAAAAAAACAAATAATAAAAATTATAATTGTAACATTGAATTATAAATATTATATATATATATATATATATATATATATATATCATGAATTCACCTTAGTAAATACTTTTCAGAGTGTATTTAGTGTACTCAGGCATTGTGTGAATCACATTTTCAATCATGGGAATTATTCTTTTTTAAATGCAATGGGTTTTAGAAATATAAGTTATCAAGTTAGTACTGTGAAAGGATCTTGGGATAGGAATATGTAGTTTTGAACACATACCTCCAAAAATTTTGCCAGAAGAATGAGCACAGAAAGCCTAACATTACCTACCCTTTTATTAACAAATAAATCAAAATAATAATTTAAAAATCCCAGATAGATTTGAATCTTTGCAAGTGAACAATAAGATATTTTCATATTTTAAAATTTAAATTCCTAAACTGTGTTCATATTTTATTTAATCAGTCTTGATTCTTCTGTAAATTGGCAGATAGCATAAATCCAAATACTGAAAAATATTTCCTCATTTCATTCATTTAAGTTTAAAAGTAGGCAAAAATAAACATATGATCAAAGTACAAGATGAGGTAAAAGTAAAACAAGTTTCTTTTAAATTCAATAAATGTTTTTGAGTAAAATTTATTTTGAACTTGTATAAATTTAAAATACATTTATAAAAGTTCTTGCTGTACTCATTGCATTTTAAGCCAGAATCTGTATCTTTAGTTGAATTCTGAAAAAAAATTTCCCTGCCATCAGCCAAATCCCTTTTACCTGCTTACAATTTGGACCGTCGTAGTTTGTATTTATTTAAATGGCCACTAGATGGCAGACCTATCACTAACCAGAATTTAGGCTCAAATTCTGCAAATTGCATTATACAGCAGAGCAGTGTTCTATTTCAAGCCTACCTTAGCCTCTCAGCCTAAGAAATCTCTCTCTTTTTTTGGAGGCTTGATAATGAAGGTGACCTAACATTTTTACCTTCATCTAAAGTTTAATACTTTACAAACTTATATTACTTTTCACAATAATCTTTTTGAGATTGATAAACAATGACATTTCAGATGAGAACGTGGGTTTGCCAGGCAAATGGCAAAGGTTATTTCTTTAGAGAACTACAAGGAGATAACTTTGAAGAATTTTGCTTAAGGGCTTCAGAATTTAATTAAGGTACTGTTTGAGATGTATTCTAGGATAGCGGTTGGTTCTATATCTGATATATATTTTGTGCTTATGTCCTATACTTTTATGTTTCCAAAATAACTTCGATCCTTCTAACAGTCTATAGAATCAATTAGAACTACAAAACTATTCTTTGCTCAGTGATACTGACCTCTAACTTCTTTATTTTCTTTTGCCCTTTGGATTCTGGATTCTGAGTTATCTCTTTCCAGTTTCCTTCTATTTCTTCTTTTGTATTCACTGAAACCTCTGTCACTATCACTTAGATTGCCTCTTGATTTCTGATGCTGAGCATTAGGCTACAGCTCATTTTCAGCTTTGGAAAATAGGCCAACCATTTTCTAAAGAGCTGGTGGTGATTTTCTGTAGAAATTAGAAGTGTACGCATGTGTGTATAGGCACATACTCTTCCAGTCAAGCAAAAGTGATATGAAATGATTCGCAATGCCATTTTTATCTAATTGACAACATAGAAGTATAATATACTATCATTAGGTGAGGATCGCTAAGGTTCAGATTCAAGACTTCTAAGTTCTGAAAGCAAATTTAATTTTTAGAAAATGTTAATGGGCCCAAGACCATCAAAGATAGAAAGGAAAAAAAAAAGAAAGACCAACACTTGTGCTAGTCAACACGTTCTCCTTATTCAAATTTTATACTGCAGTCATAAAGTATCCTGCCACAGTTGAAAGTACTTCATAATGGATGACGAATTTATAAACAGCCTGCCACACATAGAACTTTGTGTTAATATGAACAGAGGGATATAGCTATATCTAAATGATATTTTAGGTAACAAGAGTACATTTCCTCTTCTTTATTATTGAAGTCATTACTAGGCTCACTGTCAAAAAGTTCAAAAATAATGTGACAAAAAGAAAGAACACTGCCTAAAACCTACAGCTCTCCATTATGATCACATTTGCAAGTATCAAATTATTTATTTAGTCATTAGTTTATTTTAAATTGCACTGTTTTGAGATAACTGTGGATTTACATGCATTTTTAAGAAATAAAGAGGTTCAAGGTATCTTTGAATGGTTTCCTACAATAATAACATCTTACAAAACTATAATACAATGTTACAATTAGGATGTTGGTATTGAGATAGTCAAGATTAGATTTCTCTCATCACACAGTTTCTTCCTATTATCGTTTTATAAATGTGCATGCTTTTCTTCAACTCTTCTTACTTTTATAATTCCCATTTCAAGAATGTTATGTGCATGGAATCATATAGTACTTAACATTTTCAAATGGCTTTGTTTACTTAGTATATTTCTCTGGACTTTGATTCTGATTCTTGATTTATCATTAGTTTGGCTGCTTTAATTGCTAACTGAGATTCTATGATTAGAGTCAAAGCAAACTTTCAAACCATTTGCTTATTAAAGTATAGCAACGTATCTTCTAGTTTGGGCTTTTATGGGTTAAGCTGCTAAAAGAATTCAAATGCATCCTTCGGTTCTTGTTCATACATTTGGTTTCTCACACCGGAGAAATAATTGGGCATTCATACATACATGTGTGTTCGATTTATTTCACGTGAGAGTATGGTCTCAAGGTGTATCCATTTACCTAGAAATGTCTCAAGCTTATCATGAAACAGGAATACAATATTCAAAAGGGCGGGGAAAAGGTGAGTGGGGGAAAGGTGGGTGGGGGAGGGAGAAAGGAAAAGCCAAAAAAATTAGAAAAGAAGGAAAATATGGAAACAAAGCTTTTGTAAATGAGGAGGGGAGGAGGTGTTGAAGTGAGGGTAAGAGAATGGGAATAAAGAAACAAGTTATATCATGTACAGGTGCAAATTCTCTGTGATGAATGTGATCTAAAATGTACCAATAAAATTTCATTAAAACTAAAGAATTCAAATACAGGTTTTTGTGAGAACCTAACTTTTAAATTTCTACTTGAAAAAAAAAAATCCCAGGAATGCAGTTGCTGAATGAAGTAATAGTTGCATGTTTAATGCTTAGAAAATGTCACAATGTTTGCCTAACACACAAAAACAAAAATGGCACATTGGTTAACTTGTGATGTTGATACAAATATACATTATGTAATGCCTAAATTAGTTTAAATATATTTATCTTCCCAAATATTTAAAATTTATTTATGTTGGAAACTTTCAAAACCCTTTTTTCTAGCTTTTTTGAAATACACAGTACAGAGTGGTTCTCAATGGTCAGCATACTGTGCAATAGTGCTCGAGAGTTTGTTGCTCATGTCTGTAACTCAGTGCTTGTTGATCAACCTTTCCCGAGCACTGTCTTCTCCTTTCTGTTACCACCCTTTGGTAACCGCTGTTCTAACCCCAATGCCTATGAGATCAACTGTTCAGATTCTATGTATGTGTGAGATCACGTGTAACGTGTCTTTCTGTGCATGGCATTTCACTTAACATAATGCTCTCCAGTTTCATCATGCTGTTGCGAATGACAGAATTTCATTCTTTTTTATGGCCGAACAGTATTCCATTGCATACTTGGACTAAAGTTTCTTGTGCATTCTACAGTTGATGATCACTTAGTTTATTTCCATTTCTTGACTATAGTGAATAGAGCTGCAATGAATACATAATTTCTAAAATTTCTTTTCCATTTTGATATTGAGAATTGTAAAGTCTTCATGTAGTCTAGATAGTCTTCCTTTGTTGAATATGTGATTTAAAATATTTTTTCTCAGTCTGGATTTTGTTTTTTCTTAACAGATTTCTTTCACCAATTTTTAATTTTCTTTTAGGGAGTATAAATATTGTGCAGTCAAATTAAGAACTCTTATGATTTTATATGTATAGACTTAAATCTTATATAAGGTTTTAAGAATTTTAGTTGAATGTTGTACTTACAAGAACTATAGAAACATATGCCTATTTCATCATCCAGGCAGAAAAATACAAAATAAAACTGAAGGATCTTTGCATCATATTTCTGTATTATATCATTTAAAAAAATTGCTGCCTTGTCATAAAAATTCTTCCGTGAAATATGCCTGAATTAAATCAATTTTTATCAATAATCTGTTTTAATAATTTTTTAAATTAATTGTTTAAAAATCTCTGCATTCATAAGTAGTTGGAGTGATATCATTGTCAAGAGATTTTGAATTACCTATTCATTTTCTAAATATTTAATAAAAGTGGCCTATTTCTGAGATCATTGGCAAGATACAGTCAAAAGACATAACACAATCATATAAATGTTCACTTGTTTATTTGGTATATTTAGCATAAAATATTTGCTGCAGTTTGTAATTAGAATTATGACATTCTGCATGCTAGAACTAGTGATAATGTTGCAAAACTCATTTTTAAAGATCATTAAAACATTCATTTTATCATTCGGCCAGAATTCAAAATGAGAAAATGTAAGTTTCTTTCTCCTCCCAAATGTTGATGCTTCCTACCCTGTAAATTAGCTCTCTTCAAAAATACAATGTTACTCTTGAAAAAAAGAACCAAATTAAAAAAAAAATCCTGGTGGGTTTAGATTTTTCTTCTATTGCTTGTTGAATATAATGAATACAAATTGGTTCCTGTCTCAAAAAACTTTTTCTTTTTCTTTTTTTGTGGCACTGAGGCTTGAACTCAAGACCTTGCGCTTGCTGGGCAAGTGCTTAGACAGCTGAGCTAGATCCCCAGCCCTGGTGTTTTTGAGACAGGTTCTCACTATGCCGTTCAGGCTGGCCTTGAGCTCACTTAGTAGCCTGGGCTGGTCTTGAACTCACAACGATCCACCTGTCTCAGCCTCCCGAGTGCTGGGATTACAGGCGTGAGCCACCACGCCTGGCTAAAAAAAATCTTTTCTTATTTTTCTTCTAACATAAAAATAATTCAGAAAACTTGAAAAATTCTATATTGGTTTATTATCCTTCAGTTTATGCAAGCAGATTATTTTTAACATAATTGTGCTTCTGTCAAAATACAGTGGCCAGGAAAAGTTTAAAACCTTTAGTTTTCTGGTAAACTTTCTAAAGACACACAAGCTTTAAGTAATAACTGGTTAGATTTAGCTTGTGCGTGGGTGCATATTTATTCTACATTGTGAATTTTGCATGAATATAAGACTTTTAGAGAATTATAAGTTATTCTCTGATCTCTCCTTTGCTCAGTTATTTAACTGTGAGATCCCTAGAAGTAAGACTACTTTTCTTTCATAAGAAACTTTGCAGTTTCTGAAGCTTCAATGATTAAAAATATTTCACAAATATAAGATCAGAACAGCTTCTGTGTAAGTCTCTGTGACAGTATATTTGGGTTGCTATAACAGAACACCATAAATTTGAGTAGCTTACAAAAAAAAACAAAATTTATTTGTTGTAATTTTGAAGGCTGGAAAGTCCAAGATCAAAACAGATTCAGTCAGGCGAGAGCCCATTTTCTCATTCATGGATGACACCTCCTACCTGAGCTCTCACCTTGTTTTTTCTCTAGGCAGGCACTAAGCAATTCATGAAGGAACAGCCTTGTGACTAAATCACTTTCAAAGTCCCCACCTCCCCACACAAACACCTTTGGATTTGATTTTTTTTTTATTTCAAAGAGAATAGAACAAAACAAAACAAAACAGAATAGAGTCAAACGCAAGATAGCATTTCAGAACAGAACACTGCAAGCAATACAGGTCTTCAAAACATAATAATAAGAGATTAACAATGGCTACCCTAGTGTCTCTTGCTTTCTTTGAAATGGTTGTTCATACATTCACACAAAATAAACTCAAACAAAACAAAACAACATAAAACCAGATAAAACAAAAGAGTGAAAGCATTACAGGCCTTCAAATCAGACAACAAGAAATCAACAATGGCTACCTTAATGTCCTTTGTTTTCTTCAAAAAAGCTGTACATATCTTCTCACATATTCCAATCAAATAGTAGAAAACAGATTTAAACCAATCAAATCAAAGAATAAAAGCACCATTGGACTTCAGAACCTTTCCCCCATATTTATCGGGGATTTTATATCTTATTGAGTCTTTCAGTTTCTTACACTAGAGAGATGATGTGGTGTTTACACATGTGAGTTTGGTTTATTTCACTTATGAGTATGGTCTCAAGTTGCATCCATTTACCTATAAAAGCCTCAACGTGATCCTGGTTTATAGCACACTTCTCAGCCGGATTCGATTTTAACATATCAAGTTTAGTGGGAATACAAATACTCTTCTTGGGTTGTGAATATTAAGTATATTTAAAACTTTCGTAGAATTGTAAATTGCTGTGTGATTGCTCCTTTGCTCAGTTAAGTTCACTTATTTTTTTTTAAAGTAAGAACATTTTTATGAGAAACTATTTGCAGTTTCTGAAGCCTTCAGTGTTTCAAAAATACTTTCATATACATAAGGTCATAGCAGCATTTTTGTAAGCTTCTACTTTTGTATCCTAATGATTGTTTTTCAGAAGCATTATCTTTTTTCCCTGTCTTTATTTTCAGACTATTATAAGAAGCATGACTTCACCCTGACTTTTTTGGAGACACCTGTATCAGTATGCCCACTCCTATTTATTGTTTCATGATCTCTCTATTTTCTCAACGAATATCCCTACTTTGCATTCACTTTTCTTAACTTCAACTTCATTTCCAGACATGATATTTTTCTTTAGTGAAAATCGCTCATTGTAGTTATCAATTTTAACATCTTTATTTTACTCTACATATGCTACTCCCTTACATGTTTAGCAAAAGGGGCATATGGATTCCTAGAATGATATTTTAGGAGAAGCATGAACAAGTCACCTAACCACTCAGAGGCTCACCTGTGGCATGTGGAGTGTGTGCATATGTCTGTCTGTCTGTCTGTAGGTCTGTGTGTTTTGTGCCTGTGTGTTGCTGCTATATGCCTAAGAAAACAACTGCCACTCAGGGACATAATAGTGTATAGCTTGTAGCACAGGAATGCAAATTGGTAAACAATAAAGCCTTATGGAAAGTGAAATCCTTTACCTTGTTTCTTAATATTTGTGTTCATGAAAAACACTTATCATTTACATATGTTTTACTTAACTTATTTTTTAGGACAAACACTAGCACTACCTTTTTGGTAACTTCAGGTGAATCATTTAAATTCACAAGGTTGAATTTCTCATTTTTAAAATAAGAATGTAACAAAATTCATGTTTTCCAAAGACTGCAATGAAGAAAAAGTCAGATAACACAGAAATGTATATTTAACCTATAAAGCACTAAATCAATTTATAAATATAATTAGAATTTTGAAAATATGTTATTGCACTTACCTTCTTTGAACACTTGTAGTGTGCTAGTTTTGCATATTTTAGTACTTAATTGTTGATAATTGCCATTCAAATAGTTTTTGTTCCATCTATCAGTTACATAATAAATCATTGTGAAACTTAGTGACTTCAAATAATGATTTATTATTATCTGGGAATTGACTGGGCCCAACTGAGTGAAACTTGTTTGAATTTTTTCACTTGGTTGCACTCATTTAATGACTAGAAGTGAAACACACATCTGTATTAGTTTGGTAGTGCTGCAGTTGCAAAGTGCTACAAAAGGAGGACTCAGAAGAGAAATTTATGTTCTCACAGTTCTGGTTGTTAGAAGTTCCAAATCAAAGTGCTAGTACTGACATGCTAACTCTGAATGCTTTGGCGAAGAATCATGTTTTGCCTCTTTCAATTCTGATGGTTGCAAGCAATCCTTGCTGCTTTTAGGCTTGAATGTACATTATTTCAACCCTATTTCTATTTTTGAATGAATTTCTCCCTATGTGTTTTTCTTGATATCCTAATGTTTCTTTTCATAAGGACTTGAATTTTATTAAATTTAGGGCCCACCCTCATCCTGTATCAAGTGAACTAAAATTGATTGTATCTAAAAGACCATATTTTCCAAAAATGCCATATAATTTTAGAGGAATATAGTGAAGGCTACATGTGAAGGCTCATTTGGCTGGATTTCAAAGATGATTTTCCCATCCCCAAGTTTGGTACCTTTTTCCAGGTGATTAAATAGGCTTCCTCATAGCACAGCTGTGTAAGAGCAGGCAGATAACTCTCATGATAGCTGAAGTTCCCCAGAGAAAATTTCCAAAGACTCAAGAGAAGACCACGAGGTTTTCTGTCACCTAGACTCAGAAGCATACATCTTCACGCACCATTGCACTTATGTGCAAGTCATATTGCCTGCCTGCCATACCATATTCTAACAGAGGAAATTACGTTTGAGTGTGGATATGAATATATGGCAGTTTTGGATGACTAGATATCACACATAAGACCTTTCCTTATTTTAAAAATAAGAAAATTGAAACTTAATGGCATAAACAAAATGTTAGTTGAGGCAAAGCTAAAGCTGGATGAACCGAGACTTTTTGTTCTTTTTATTAACCTGTTTTGTCTCCCCGTTTATACTAGTATTCTTCCAGTGCCTTCTCCCCACATCTTCCAGTATCAGGGTGTATTGAAGTTTTCTTAGTGACTTCAGCTATGACTCACATAGTCTTTATTTGGCCCTTAATTTTGCTACAGTCATATTTTTATTAGTTTCCTTTTTTATTTCATGGTTTTGATCAGGGTGAGCTAGGATCCCAGAAAACTTTATCTCTAGTTCAATTCAGCAGTATCTTTCCTTGAATGCATTTTGAAAGACTGCTCTGGGACAACTATTATAACACCTGGATCAAACTAGATGTCAAATTATCCGTATTGTTTGCTGGTTTGTAACAAAATATCTAACTGAATGATGAACCCCTTTCTTAACTCATGGCTTACATGTAGACATAAAGACATCTAGACTGCAGGGTTCATGAGTTCAGGGTTCATCCAACTATGACACAGATGGCTCATTTTTTGTCTCCAGTCTAAGTGAATTTTTCTAAAGTTGATAGCTTGATTGAATAGGATTCTGGTATATATGATGAAATAAAAATTTTCTAGGATTTTCTCTCAATTAATGTTTGGCAAATAAAAAATTCATAACAAAATGACAGAGATAGAATATATTCAGGAGAGGAAACATCCACTTACCTACGTGTATATATTAGAATATGAGAAAAATAAAAAAGAGTGCTAAGGTCAAAATTAAGAAAACCAACTTTTTATAAATGAAAAACAAATACGTAGAATTATATAAAACATCAAATTATTCAAGTTCCAAAAGTAGCATAACTGACAGGGAGAGTTAATTGAATCAAATATTAAATTAAGTTTTGGAATCATACATGTATACCAGAAAACACAACAGTTTTGCTAAACTAATGAAGTGATTATTATATAAATTCGTATACTGTGCCAAATATAGGGACTCCAACTCTATTCATAATCATTTTTCTCATGATTAGAGTAAAAGCAAACTGTGTGCATTGCTGCTATCCCCTGCTTGGCCATATCTCTAAATTTTCAGGAAGCATATTACATTAATCATATAAATTAGCTTTCCGTCTCAAAAGGGATGCACATAATTCAGGCCAACAAAGGACAAACAGTACTGCCAAGAGAGCAACACTGCCAGTGAATTTTGTCAATAAGAAAGATTTCTTACTCTTTGTCACCTGACTTTATTCCTAATTCTATTAGTGAAATCCATATGAAGCATTATAGGATATTATAGATATTAACACTGATAATAGAAGTTAAGTCTCTAATGTGAGTATGTTTCCTGTTACCAAGCAGTAAGATTATATTTTTTAATATTTATGTTCCCTCATGA
>RJWT010033086.1:0-13983 GCA_004365215.1 Cuniculus paca
GTCACTACTTTTGCACCATCATAAATGAAAAACCTGGGGCTGGGGATACAGCTCAGTGGCATAAGCACCTGCCTGGCGGGTGCAAGGTCCTGAATTTAATTCCTGGTACCCCCGAAAAATAAATGAATGAATGTATGAATGGGAAACCCTAAATGGCTCCATGGTACTCTCAGTCGTTGACTCCAATCCAAAACGTGAGACAGATTTTCACACTGACAATCAGCCAAACAGCTTTGAATTTCAGTAAATTCAAACGCTAACCGTGTTAAGTAGCGTTTCTCTTGAATTTGGAATATCAGGAAATAAGTAGCATCCTCAAAGTTTTGCTCTGAAGAAGCGAAGAGCCCGTGGGAAGGGGGCGGTAATTCCCAACAGCCACGTCATATCTGAGGAGAAGATTTTTACAAATGCACGTGGGTCCCAAATTCGGCACTTATTCTTGGATGCGCATGGTGAAGCTCAGACCTGCCACCCTCGCCCCGCTCCTGTCCCTCAAGCATGCGCACACAGGTCAGTTAAGCTTAGCATACAAGGCGCCTTTCACTCCCATCTCCCAGCAAGGGTCCCAAGGCCAGGGTTAACAACTCCCCCAGGAGCCACCCACGGCCTCAACCCACACAGGTCCACCTCAGAGCCCCGTCAATTCTGCTTCCTGCGCCCACTCAAATGCCCCATGTGGGCCTCGCCATCTCTTGCACCTGGTCCCTGACCTCCCTTGCTTCCACACTGGCCTCAGCCACGCAGTCTCCTCGGTGCAGCGGCTGGAAGGCCTTGGACTGCTGAGAGTTAGGCCTTGTCACCGCTCTGCTCAAATCCCCTTGCCAGCAGACATCTTACTCGCATCAAAAGTAAGAGTCTGGCCGGGTGTGTTGGTACATGCCAGTAATCCCAGCACTCTGGGAGGCTGAGGCAGGAGGATCAAAAGATCAAGCCCATCCTGGGCAACTTAATGACTTAGCAAGATTGCCTCAAAATTAAAAAGTGAAAAAGGGCCGGGGATATAGCTCATGTGAAGGCTCTGGCTTCAATCCTCAGTAACACAAAGAAAAGGGAAAAAAAAGGCTAGGGTCCAAACTGTACCGAGGATCCTACACGGTGCCTCCCTCCCGCCCTGCACCCTTTCTCCCTACTGCCCCGGCAGCCGCGCTGACTTGGCGTCCTCACACAAGCCGGGCACACGCCAGGCAGAGTCCCGCCTGGGGTCCCTGGTTCCTCTGCCTGCCCCCACCATGCAGGGTCACCCTCTCTCCACTCAGCCATTGCAGGATGACCTCGCATTGGGGATCCTGCCCAGACCACCCCCGCCAGTGCGGCTCTGCAGCCTTCTTGCCTCATCCACCCACCGCGCTGTGCGGTGTCCCTGCCCCCAGCAGGCGGTACTTACTGTGCTGCTCCCGACGCCTCCCGCACTAGAACCCCAGCGCCCAGAGCGCGCCAGCTCCTCTGTCCTGCTCCCTACGACCACAGCAGGGCCCAGAATCCCACACCGTGTTTAACGTGCCACCCCGCTTCTAGAGGGAGAGAGGACCAGGGACACAGTGACAGCCAGAACCCCCTTTTCCGGGACAAAGAGCTGTGACACTGCCTACCCTGGCCTGGCCCACAGTGACCACTGTGTCACAGGCCCTGCCCCACTCAGTGAGGGCTGGACCCGGCTGCTTGGACAACTGCACCTGGGCAGAGGTGCTGGCCCCTCCGGATGCCAGGAGGCGCACAGCCGTGTCCACCCCGAGACCTGTGCGGGCCCCAAGGCCGGCGCATCGTGAGACCATGAGGGGAGCCATCAAGACGGAATGAGACGTTTCACACAGGCTTGAAAACCAACCGAGTCAGCTTCTCTCAGTATTCTAAATTAAGAATCAAGTCATTCTATATTTCTCACATCGCTGGAAATTAAAAACAGACGTATCTACCGCACAGCAGGCACGCTCGCTCGAGAGGCTGGATGGCCTGAAACACACTAAATTTGTTTCCAATTAGCATGTCCACACTGGAAACCCCAGGAAGCCTCCACAGCAGCAAGGAGGTTCGGGAGGCAAAGCTTGGGCCCCAAGCCAGGTGGGGCCGAGGACGGCACCCAGACCGCTCACCCGACAGCGCCCATGGGCCTCCACATAGGCACTGGATCCTCTCCCTAGAGATGCTGGACTCCCTTTGCTGCTCGCCCCCTCTCCGCTGTCCCCCAGCGCCTGGCCGCTGCACGTCCCTCCTGGCCACCTCTCCGGACAGAGGAGCAATGGAGGCACAGCGGGGATGAGCTTCGAGTCCCAGGTCAAGCGTGCAGGCCGCTCCAGGTCAACCTCTGGGTGCAGTTGGGTGTGCTTTGTTTTGTAGAAGCCAAACAATCACTCAGCAAGCCCTCTTCCTCCTCCCGCAGAGCCAGGGTAGGACCGAGCTCCAGGGTCTGAGCCCTGGAGTCCGGCTGTCTAGGTTTACAGCCAGGCGGCAGTGCTGACCGTATCCTCGGAAGGAGATTGGTCCATGTCTCTGGGCCTCAACATCCTCTCCTGTGAATAGGGCTGATGAGGCTGCCGGGAAGATCAAGGCAGTCATGTAGAAAGTATGTGCCAAGCACCCGCATGTGTTAACTCCCCTTCATGCTCTTTCACGTGGGGCTTGGAGGCACTGGGCAGTTAAATTCCTCTTTTCTGGTCTCTGTTCTTGGAAGAAATAATCTTAAATTCTTTCACCTCTAAAATATAATGATCTTCAGGTGCATTTAGAATAAAACCCAAACTTACTATTGCAGCCTCCAAAATCTGACCCTGGCCCAAGTCACCAATTCCATCATTCCCATTCTGGTTCAGCCAAGCCTCCTTGCCGCTCCTTAAACTGGTCAAGTTCATTCCTGCCTCAGGGCCTTTGCACATCTGCTTCTTTGGCCCAGAACACACTTTCCCTGGGCCTGTCCATGGATGACACACCCTGGTCCTTTGGGTCTCGGCCTAATGTAAGGTCTTCTCTACGTAGCCTGGCCAAAGCCGGGCTTTCCAGACATCTTCCTGTTTATTTCCTTCCCAATAGCGTTAATGCTACCCTGTGCGTTTGCTTACTGTCTGTTTTGCCTCCACTCAGAGGCCAGCCTATTCCTCCCCGTGCTCCAGCACCGTGGATGGTACCTGGCACATACTAGATGTTTAATAAATATTTGCTGAATAAAGAAATGAAAAGATGGCGCCCTGGGTTCCTACGTGGATCAACACATCATGAGTGATTCATTCTCAGTGGCCCCAGGAAAGGAGGCCTGTTCACACCCAGAGGAGCGTCCCCGTTTGCAGTCTGCCTACATTCCCTGCAATTTGAGCTCGTCTGCAGGAATGTGTCTCACCATGAAAGAGACACATTATTCCAGGCCAGCTACGCTGAAAGTCAGAAGAGGAGACAAAGTTGGGCTGGAAAAATGAACTTTACAATCTTGAGACTGTGCCGAAAGGACAGCAACTTGGCAGCCTCGTGGGGATGGTGAGGCAAAAGAGAGGAATGAGCAATGTCCTGCTGCCCGCACACCAGACAAGGCGGGGAGTGCGCCCTCGGAAACAGCTCCCAGGGGTCCCTTGCTCAGGGCGCTGCCTCAGGAGGAACAAGGGGCCCACTGTCTGCACGGCTCCCCAGCAGGGAGACAGCTAAATACTGTGGAGACAAAGGGGAAGGCCGGGGCCCCCAAGAGCCCCTGCGATCACCAGACCCTCACAGTGCCCTGGATGGCAGCTGAGGACCCCCGGGGACACTGAGATGAGCCGAGCAGAGCAGCTCCAGGCTGGCCCCGCTCGGCTTCACACAAACGCGCCACCGCAGACGGCGTGCGCCCAGCTCTGGCCTCCCCTTGCACCCCGTGGCCACCGCTGCGAGAGCCCTGAGACATCCAGCAGCAGATGGCAGGGCAGCCGCCAGCGGCCTCGGGCTGAGGAAGGTGGGTCGTTCCCTTCCCCAAAGTCTCTGCAGGTCCCGCTGGAGCTGGACCAGAAGTTCTGAGTCACTTTTGCCACGCAGCGGGGGAGAAAGGCGGAGGCAGACGTGATGTGTACCTTTCCGCGTTCTATTTTGGGATTTTAAGATCTAATTTCTTTCATTGCACAGGGTGGGTTTGGAGGCTCTCCGCAGAGCTCGCGGCTCAGAGCGCGGCTAGACGGCGGCTCTGACCTGGGGCGGCGGGGCCCCGGCAGATCCACACCTCACATCTCTCAGGAACAAGGAGCCTGTTCTTGTGGGCCGGGCGGGCCCAGCTCTCATAAACACGACGGAAGCTGGACACCGGGCTGCTGCAGCCTCACTGACTCTCCGGGGAGACAGAGCTGAGCCCATTCATCCCTGCTCAGCCGTCATTCCGCAGGAGCCTCTCCAGGAGGGCCAGGTCCGCAGAACCCGCCACGCGCGTCTCCCCAGGAGGAGCCAGGCCCCTCTCTGCACCGCCGGCGCCTGAGACCATGTTGTCCTGAGACTGGGTCCCTCACAAAGCAGAGACTAGAGGCTGGGAAGCCCATGGCCAAGGACCCCGTCTGGAGAGGGCCTTCTCACCACACCCTCCTGCAGCAGAAGGGCATGGGAGACTGCAATGCAGGGATCCCCACTGACAGCAGGAACCCGCCCCCCGAGAGCAGCATTAATCCTGGACCTCATTAAAGTCCGACCTCTGAGTGCTGCCATGCTGGGGAATTCAGCGTCCAACACAAGAACACAGTCATGGCACAGCAACGGTGACATCTGGTGTGATCACTGTCCCACAGCTGGCTTAAGAAACAAAAAGCCAACTGGATATGGGGGCCACACCGGGGCTCCCAGCGCCCTGGGAGGCTGAGGCAGGAGATCACAAATTCAAGCCCGGCCCGGGCAGCACAGAGACTGAATGAGACCTTCCTGACTCAAAGATTTAAAAAGGACTGGCGGGGAGGGGTGGCTCGGGGCGAGGTGAAGATGCTGGGCTATCTCCAGCTCAGTGCTAACACTCTGGTTCACTGCTGATTTTGAGGTCAAATAAGTCCACTTTGGGGGCCAGGTCTACTCTGTGCTTCGCAGGATGCTTAGCAGCAACCCTGGTCTCGTCACCTGCTCAATGGTGACACAAAATGTCCCCCGAATGCCATCTACAGGACAAAAATCATGTAGGAAACACTTCAATTAAGCTAACATGTGGAGAAAGGGCTTTGTCTGCATACACTTTGTGTGGGACACTGCCCCTAGTCCATCAGAAAGTCCAGCAGGACCTTCAAGGCACTCCCTGCTGGGTACGGTGCTGCAAGCCTAGTAATCTAATGCTCTGGGAGGCCGAGGCAGGAGGATTACAAATTCAAACCCAGCCTGGCCAAACAGTAACTTAGTAAGACCCTTGTCCCAAAATGAAAAATAAAAAGGACTGGGGATGTAGCTCAGCAGAAAGGCCCTCCTGCTACTTTCTCTGCCTCTTCCCTCCTCTTTACCTTACATGGAGCCTGCATAAGCAAATCTCTAGATGCGTTAAAAGCAAACGCTGGGCTGGGGATATAGGTGAGTGGCACAGCACCTGCCTGGCAAGCATGAGGTCCTGAGTTCGATTCCTGGACCGCCCCCCTCAAAAAGGAAATGCAATCATCTCACTCCCCCCACTAAAAACCATCAGTGGCTTCTTGGTTCTCCAACAAGTCTTGCACAGCTGGGCTGCTTACGTCTCTCTCCAGCTTTGTCTGCCTCAGTCTCTTCCCTTGTTCCCTGCAAGCAGCCACAGAGATTCCCTCACTACTCTCCTAACAGCCACATTCCCTCCCACCTCAGGGCCTTTGCACTTGCAGTTCCTCTCCTCCGATTCTCACCCACCTGTCTCCTTATCGTCATTCAGATATCAACCTAAATGGAGTCGTCCCCACAGAAGATGCTCCTGACAGCTCCAACACAAAATAAACCAGCTCCCTGCTGCCCTCTCGCATCACCTATCTTTTTCCTTTGAGACTCTGCATCACGACCTAAAATGGACCTGTTCGTGCCTCGACACTCAGCCTCCGTCACCCACTGGAACACACAGTGTGTATAGACAGAAACCTGCTCTGCCTCTTTAGCAGGACTGCAACAGGGGTGCTTGGGAGGCAGTCAACGAGAGCGCTGTTTTTTCTAAACACTCTACAGTAAGCAATGCCTTTATTATATGAAAAAGACTTTACTAAAAGCACAGCACCTCGGGCACCCACCTGGTAAGGCCTCCTGGCCTGACACCCTTGGGCTCCCTGACACATTTTGTCTACAATGGCCAGAGGCACAAGAGCTCTCGCCGGGATTCTGCAGATGGGGAAACAAAGGCTCAGATCAATTTGGTACTTGACTACCTGCAGACACCGCGCCTGAGATGCACCTGGCAGCTCCGGCAATCAAGCAACCTTGGGCAGAACAGGACGGGGAGGAACCCAGGTCCCAACTTCATGGCACCGTGGCCACCCATCTCCAGACTCCACGGGAGAGAACAAATCCTCCAGTGTTTTAAGCAACAGTTATTCTTGGTTTCCTGTTAGGGGCAACCCATCCTAAGCCTAATCAACCCATCGCCAGAGCCTCAAGCCCTGGATGCCCCCCGTGTCCTCCACAGCATTCCAGCGGGAATGAGACAGCCCTGCTCAGGGAGCCTCAGTTTAAACAAACCCCAGGTGCGAAGAGCAGATGCATGAGGGCATATGTCTGCTTACAAAAGGCTTTCTAAAAAATGACCTGTGAAGCCACATGTGGTAGCATATGGCTATCCTCCTGGCCACCTGGGAGGCCGAGGCAAGAGAATCCCAAATTCAGGGCCAGCCGGGGAAATTTAGTGAGACCGTCCCAACTACAGGAACAGCAAAGATCTCTGTGAAAGGCAGGAAGGACAGAACGTTTGAAGGAAGCTGCCAGATAGAGGAGGTCCAATGATCCAACTGTTCAGAAACTCCGTGGGTAACAACAGCCGTCTTCTTGCCCTCTTACTCACCACCTGAATGAGCGTCTAGAAAGTTAATCCGCGAGGGCAGGGAGGCGGGGAGGGCCAGCTGTCTGACACAGGCAGGCCCGATGATGAGGCTCACTAGAAATAAAATTGCTGCTTACTTTCTGTCTGGTTTCCGAATTGCTTTTTCCTGGTTAAAAGGTGCCAGGCTTGGCAGCTTTCTAAAAATTTTAAATTCGAAGCAACAAATATTGGTTGAGTACTGCCTATTCATCAAAGAATAGCCATGCTGGGGAACATGGGTACAACAGAGGGGCGCTGTAATCAGAGTATCAACAACAGGCTGGGGTCATAGCTCAGGGGTACAGCGCCTGCCTGGCAAGTGCAAGGTCCTGAGTTCAATTCCCAGTACCAAAAAAAAAAAAAAAAGAATACCAACAACAGCAACTGAAAAAGCCTCAGAACGGAGGCAGACAAAGCATGGGGCATTGGTCTAAAGTTGATGTCTATGAACTCAGTCTTCATGGAAACCTCAGGAGATGGGTAGTGTTATCTTATACAGTGGAGAAATGAGGCACAGAGAGGGCAGGCGATTTTCTTCAAGATGACACAACCAGGATCGGTCAGGATTCCAATTTAGCACCTCTGCGTCTGACACCCACTCTATACATGCTGCCCCCGAAGGCGGAAGAAAGTGCACCCCAAAATGCTGCTAATGCTGTTCCCTGCCCTTGCTTAATCCTTACCATTTTCCTGGGCTTTCCCTGGACAACCATCTTCCTCGTCCACACTGCACGCTTATCTTGACTTGCAGAAACTGATTTCAGGGAAGCCTTCCCATCACCGCCCTAAACAGGGAACCGGGACCACCAGCTGTGGCGTGCCCAACTGCACACCAAAAGAAAGGCGCCATTACAATAAGTCTGATGCTGAAAACGCGCACTGACCCCCTGCCTGGGGAGCCACAGTCTGCAGATCAGCGAGCTGCATGCAAAGGACAGCGGAGAAGGTGCTAGCCTGGAGCAGACCCAGGGGGCGGGAGCCGGCGTGGGAAGCAGCCAGCCGCAAAGACTGAGGATCATAACACGCTGGGTAAGAAATGCTCCTGGGCCAGAGGCACTCACAGGAGGTCGGTGCTCAGCACACCCCGGCCGAAGGCCCGGAGGAGAACTGCTAATACCTCCCGAAGGCTCTGCCACCGACTACAGTGTGCGCTCAGCCTGGCTAACAACTCTTCACAGGAGAACAGAAAGCCCGGCTAGGAGGAGGGAGGGCAGAAAAAGGAAAAGCCCGCCGTGTAGAAAAACCTGCAGAACTGTTTGGAAGCTAGAAGTGATGTGAGTTCAGGTGTCCCGCACCACTGTCTCCATGTCTCCTCTGATGGCTGACTCGAGTTTAGCAGCTGGCTCCCCCAGGGAAAAGCTTGGTCTGTTGCACCCCCTCTATCCCCATGGTCTAAACACCCCACGCCAGCTGATTGCCAGCCACCACTCTGATGTCACTGCGCTGGGAGTCAGGCATGGCCCCTGTGCGTCCCTTGCTGAGACCGTCTGTACGGACGACCTTGGAAGCACAGCTCCCCTCAAGCAGGGGAAAGCCACGCTCCTGGGCATCACGGATGGGAGCAAACACTGCTCCCCAAGGCACCTGGGCCCGTTGCCCAGGGCTTCTCCTCACCCCGCAGGCACTCACACCGCTTCCTGTCTGGAGGAGACTGCTTCCTGGCCCAGGGACAAACCCACAGCCCCTGCGCACTCTGTGTCGTGGGTCCCACGGCCTGAAGGAAGGCCCAGCTCAGCCTTGGATCAGCCCCGGCTTCTGGAAAGGACACAGAGGAGCCGCTGCACAATGAGTGGGTGTGAGCTTGCGTGAGTGCGGCATGGCGTGTGGCGGGCGCTGCGACGCCAAGGATCATCCATCATCCTTTCACTGAAAAGTGGGAAAACAAACAACAAAAGCCTGCCGGCCTCATTTAACAAGAACCGAACACAAAAGCCCCAGAGAAAGCCCTTCCTCTCTGTGTTTCCCTTTTCCGGCCCAGAGCCACCACCAGGCCAAGATAAGGGGCTGTGCAGATGGACAGGTTCAAAGGGTTGTCACACCCCCAGCCCACTGCGCCCACTCCTGCAACCCTGCCAGCGCCAGGGGCCGCCGGGAAGAAGTTTCAGGCTCACGCAACTGCGGGGAGGAAGCGCCGCCTGTCAAGTGGGTGATGAAACGCTGTCTGGACAGCTTTCCTTTCAACTGCATCCAAGAGAGCGTCCAGCCGTCAAGGGCGAGTGTGCATCTTTTATGTGGCCCTAGGGTCCTTGATGGGTCCCTGTGCGCTGGAGTTTCACAGCTCCAGCTCGGGCCCAGGGTGACAGAGGGCAGGGACCGTGCCCAGCACAGTTCCGCAAAGGCAGCAATACCATCTGGCCCTGCCTTGCTCCTGGCCAGAAGGAGAGATTCCCAAGCTGTAGGAGCCAGCAGTGTAGACGCGGGGCTGCTGGGTGAGGCCACCCAAGCAGGTCCCCGCTGCCAAGCCAGCGCGTGGTGAATTCTCCAAAAACGGCACCCTTCATCTTCACTGTTATAATTCTCCTGCCCCCGTGGGCAGCTGTGGGTACAGAACCAGAGCTGGTGGCATCACATCTGAGCCCCAAGCAATCAATGATAAACCAGAGGAACTGTTTGGATTTGCAAAAACAGTTCCACTCACAGGGGGGCATCCCAGACACCCATGGTGACACTCCTGTCCTCTTGGGGTGAGACAGCCTCTCGCACTGTCTGTCCACTCCGAGGACACAGCTCTCCGACCAGGGCCTGAATGCAGCCAGCAACTCCCACTGAGGCCAAGATGGCAGCCGCCTGGCCCGGAGCCACTCTCACCAGGAAACCTGGTTGGGCCACTTCCCTGAGAGACGGGGCGTGCGGCGAGGTGGGCAGCTCAGGTCACACCCAGCTTCTCACCACACTGATCTCAGCCCCAGGCCCCAGGAGGCTGCTGCCCCAGCACTGTGGGTATAAACGAGCAGAGCCTGGCCCAGAACAAGCTGCCTGCAGTGTCCTCAGCTCCACGCCCCGACTCATACCAGGGGATAATCACACACAGCTCACAGGCTGAAGGTCAGGCAGCGTGATACACGGAAGGCACTCAGAACAGGACCTGGCTCACAGCAGTGCTCCGTGAGTCTCAGCAGTCACCCTGGTCCTCACCGGCATAGATTTCCCACAGGCCTCTAAGGGTGGCGCCTCGTCAGCACAAGCTCATTTGGTTATTAGTCCCCCTTGCGTTGCAGGCACAGAAGAAAGAATGGGCCCACTGCTCTGCTCGTCCCCTGTGCTGAGCCCCGGGTTTGGAGAGGCCAAGGGAGCTGCCCGAGGCCCCAGCTTGAAGAGGCACGACTGGAACGCGCTCCCCAGTGAGCTGAGGCTCCCCACCCCCGCCTCTTCGCGGCTGTACCGGTTTCCTCTTTAAGTTTTCCTTTTCCTTTCGAGGGGAAGCGAGCCTGCATCAGTGACTCAACCCACTTCGCTCTGGAGAGGTCTGGCCCCTTCCTCGTCTCTGCATAATGCCCCAAGCCTGTCCGCTTGTTCTGTGCCTCGTTTAGGTCTTTGCTTGAAGCACACAGCATCCCCCAGACATTAGGCAACCAAGGCTCCATCCACCCCGTTCCTGAATCTGAGAGATCCACTGTGACGTGGGGCAGGGAGGCCACAGGCCGGGGAGCCACAGCCTGCCTGGAGAACCTTCTGGTAGAAAGAGAAGGAGCATTTGTTTTAAGAAGAAAAAGCGCAGTCTAACTCCTTAAGGGTTATACCAAGGCCCAAGTCCAACTCCAGGCTCAAATAATAGCGTCCTCAGTTAATGGAGAAAGATCACTACTGAGCTGATGGCCACACGCGGCCCTGCCCGTGACAGCAGGTGACCATGGCGGTGGCAGACTCCTGAGAGTCCTGCACCTGAGCGTCCTGTCGCCAGACAGCACCGCATGATCCACCTCTGAGGGCCAGAATCCCCACTGGCCCCAAAGCCTCCTTTCTTAAAAGATCCAAGTGTGACCACAGCAGCCATTCAAAAAAAGAAAACGGTTTAAAATAAAAACGTACAGCTTCTCCATAATTTAAAGAAGAGAAAGAGGCCGATGTCATCGAGCCGCCCACGAAGAAGGAGCGCATGGCCGTGTCCTGTTTGGGGGTCTCCTGTTTGGGGGTCTCTCCTAGCAGTTCTGGGCAGAACACAAATGAACTCCACAGCAAGCACAGCATTTGGAGGGACCCCGGAAACCCAGCAGGTTCCCCGCTCACGTCGGTGGAGCTGGAACCCGTCCACTTCTGAGTTTAAAGCCAACGGCGAGGGCATCCCCTCCCGAGCGCCAGGCAGAGGGGAGCTCCAACCACCCACACTGGCAGGGGCCACTGTGTCATCTGCACCGAGTTCCACGCAGCCTGCCAGCCCTGTTTCTTCACTATGGAAACGCGTGGGACCGAAAGGACAAGCACCACACAGAGCGGAAAGGAGCTTTTCTGTATCAAAAAGTACGCAACCACTCGGACATCAAAGGCTGGCGACCCAAGCCCTCTTTTCAGAGGCTTCCTCACGGCAGCCCGCAAACCCCTGCCCAGTCCCCCAGCGAGAGCCTCCAGGTGACAGAGGTGCGTGAATGAGCCTGCTGGGGCCAGGGGACCTGGAGGGCCTCATTCAGGCCAGAGGAAGGCCACTGAGCAGCTCCCAGCTGTCACCGTGCGGACGCTGCCCAGTGCTGTCACAGCTGATCCTGCGCATCGTCCAGGAAGCCACCTTTGTACAAGCGATCTAGCCCGTCAAGGTCAGGAGCTCCTGTCTGAGAGCCTGAGCGGGTCAGACCCGCTGTGGACAAACTGGGCCACTAACAGGCACCCTCCTCCAAATCGATGCCCTCCACTAACGTGGGTCCTCCACCAAAACCCTCAGCACCGCCCTCTGCTATAACCCTTGTCTCCTAGCCTAGCTTTATCTCCACATGCAAATAAGAACTACTACACGCTCACTGGGCCTGTACTTCCAAGTCTTCTGCTTAATCCATCACAGTCATCAGCTCTTTTTGGGGTGGCATCATCGCTACACTTTACAGGCACAGAAGGGCAGTTAGAAGTGGCAGCATCTCCTAGGATTCAAACGCAGATCATCTGACTCCATCCCCTCTGCTATCAGTCTGTCTGTTAAATCTGCCCCCGATCACCAGCCCAGGTCTGATCTTGCTTCTCCTTGTACCCCAGGTACACTGCTGGCACTTGGTAAATGCTTGTGGAGTGACTGAACAAACGTTTCTGTCCAACTTGGCCACCAGAATAAGAAGGCGGCAGGGCACACGATAGGGACCAAATCTACTGTTCTCGACAGTACAGCTGGGGTTCGAGAGGCCCTCGGGAGACAATGCAAATCCTCCACTGTGAAGCAGCAGTCACATCCAGACCTGAGAGGGACTGGGGCTGCCACAAGACACGAGTGGGTCCCCGACAAGTCACAGCTTCCCACAGCCTTGCTGCTCCCTGCTGAACCGCTCCGGCACCCCGGTGTGAGGTCAGAAACACCCAGGGCATATCTTCTGCTCCCCTGGCCAGAGGGAAGGCAAATTCACCCCGCAACAAAGGCGGATAGAAGAACTGGGGCAGGGGAGGGAGCGCGCCTGAGCGAGAACCTTCTTCCGAGACACCGGCCGGGCTGCTCCAGAGCCACCGAACGTCCTGACCTCAATCCCACCTCTGCACGACACTCAGCCATGATGCTCTGTCCCCACGGGAAGCTTTGGCCCAGGCTAAGGCACCTTCCCTGGGCCACCTGCACACAAGCCCGCCCCTCCGGGGGCTTTGGCTCTGCGCCTGGTCTCTCCCGGATCAGCGCTCGGCACAGCACCCTCTGCTCGGGGATGGGAGGAGAGAGAGCCGGGAGGGGCCCCTCGGAACAGGAAGGGGATGGGGGCCATGGTGGGGCTCGCTCGATGGGGACACAATGGACAAGCCCGCTGCTTGTTTAGAGACCCCCCAATCCTAGCACAACCCTAAAAGCATCAGTTCAAAGTTAAAGTTAGATACACGCAAAGCTGAACCCTCCAGGGGAACTCGGAACTCAAAAACAATACTCTCTTTGACTGAAAAACCACAAGGGAACACCCACAGCATGCTTCTTGATTAAAAAAGGAAAGTGAAAAATAAGGTTTTTTTTTTCTCCCTCCTCCTTCTTCTTTTTAATCATTATAAAACTCACTCACGCCTCCTCCATCAAGTCACCACTGCTATTGGCCTCGGGTGAGGCCAAGTCACACCGGCCGCAGAAATGAGGGGCACAGGAAGCTGGGCTGCGTCCCAGTGAACTGAACTGGTCCTTCTGAATCATTGCCACTTCCTTCCTCCGCTTCCTCTAGCCCAGGAAAGCCATCGAGAAGCCGCCTGTGTCAGCTCGTCCATCACCCAGACCGGGCACCGTGCATCCCAGAGCCCAGGGCAAATGGAGGCAATGGTGACAATGACAATCGTTTTTCACACAAGAGATGAAGTGCCTGCCAGGTGACAGCCCCTGTGCTCAGGACAGGAGGAGCAGAGATGGAGGGATGATGGACGGGTGAGCAGAAAAGGAATGGGTGGGCAGATGGAAGGAAGTATCTGAATGGGAGCACGGAAGGAAGGAAAACACATCAGGCTACAAAAAAAAACCTAACACACATGAGAGGGATAGAGGAGGGACACTCTGATAGAAGAATCAGGATTCTTCTTTGAGGAGGTGACAGTTGAATGATGCAGAGAAAAGACCCATGTGGAAATCTGGGAGACCGGAGCAGGAAGTGCAAAGGCCCTGAGGCAGACAGGCAGGGACCAAATGACACAGCGCCTTGAAGCACATACAGTGTGTGTGGTGCAGAGTGAGGGGACACAGAGGGTTCTGAACAGAGGAGTGGTGTGGACCAAGCCACACTGGGAAGATCCTGCCAGCAGCTATGATGGGAGCAGACTAAACAAGGGGCCTAAGGGAAGGGAGGGAAATCAGCTAGGGGTCACCCGGCCAAGGCACAACGACACCCTGGGCCCAGGTGGCAGAGGCAAGGGTGGCCAGAAATGGTCGACCCAGTGACCACCAAAACACAATATCC
>RJWT010033087.1:0-13980 GCA_004365215.1 Cuniculus paca
TTAAACCCTCAGTTGAAACTTAAGATCTCATGAGACTACTGGTCAGAAACTGAGTTAGTATTGATATATTTATATCTATAAATATTGCTTCTATTTGCACTTGTATTGGAAGTGCTGAAAGGAGCACTGCAAACGATAACATGCAGAGTATGGGAAAGAACCAATACACAAGTGCACAGGAGACAGATCTGCTGCTTGTAAGAAAGCCCTGTGGTTGTTGCCAAGCAACATATCTTCTCTACAGGTCAGTTTTTGCATCTGTAAAATGGGAAAAGAACAATGTCTCCTTCATAGAGATGTTAGAAGGATGCAATGAGCATGACGACTTTTAAAAATGTGAATGTTTCATAAAAACTTAAAAGGATGTTCATTCAGCCACAAAAACAGTGCATTGCTTCACTGTCCAGGATATGTAATGTGGGTGTATTGCTTAGGTCCCTAAACTTGGTTTTATTATCTGTAAAGTGGAGATGGAAATAGAACCTACCTTTTGGAGCTGAGATAAATTACAACAGGAGAGTCATAGACCTTGTTATTATTTCCAGTATTTTATTGTCTTTAACATAATTTGAAGTCGTCTTTAGCTCCTTTTACAAATTAAGCACAGCCCCACATCCACGGCAATCTGTGTTTCCTCTGTTCTGATAGGTTGCTCATCATATTTCAGAGACGTGCAGAATCAGTTAATCTGCCACTAGGATTTAGGAGCAGAAAGGAGCAATGAAGCAATCTTTGTGATTCACATTTCCAAATCCACATCTAGTTTGAAATTTCTCTAGTGTTTGTTTCCTCACTTTTGAATACCCTCACTTGAAAGGACTCATTTCAATGAGTCTTGCACACTTCAGGTGAACAGGAATCAGATCAGCCCATGTGGAGTTGGGCAGAGGGTGAGTACGAAAATAGAACTGAATTTCTGAATGCAGTACAGCAGTTCACTCTGCCTGGGAAGGGGGAAAAGATGGGGACAACAGGTGAGTTTGTAGGACTGTCCTATAATTGCCAGACAAATATTTCCAAAAATCCTGCTTTCATCTTGAAATTCTTTTATTCAAGAACTCAAGTTTAAATTTCTCTATTTTCTTTTTAAGGGAGTCCACTCTCTGACCCCTGTTCAATGTAATTTCCCACCACTTTGATACGTATTTCCTTCCATTCCAGGAAACTACAGCTAAAAGTTCTCACTCTTTTTCTATTTCCACTGATACTTGTGCTTTTATTTCAGCTCTCCTCTGTGACCTAGAGTACATACATTTCTCAGCACACATAGAAGCTACTATTCATGGCCCATCCCAGTAATTCTTCATCTGTGTATTCATTCATTCACCACATAGTTACTGAGTCTGTTAGATACAAATCATTACATAAGTAACAGGACAAAACAGTTGATGAGTGCTATCATAAAGATTACCCTCTTGTCTGGAACACAGTTATAAATTGAAAGCACAGATTATAATATAACACGTGTTGGTGAAGACATGGAGAAATTAGAACCCTTGAACACTATTGTTGGGAATGTAAAATGGAAATGCAACTGTAGAAAACAGTATGCAGATTTCTCAAAAAATTGAAACTAGGACTACCATGTTACCTAGTAATATTTCTTTTAGGTGTTTATCCAAAAGAATTGAAGTCAGAATCTCTAAGATGTATTAACACTCATTCATAAGTTTATCATAAAGCTATTGGAATACAAGATGTGGAGACAACTGATAGATGAATAGATAAAAAGTTATACAGTATATGCATACAATGGACACTATTCAGCCATTAACATGAAAGAAGTTATGTCATGTGCAACGTCATGGGTGAAATTTGAGGACGTTATACTAAGTGACAGAAAGACAAGTATTGCATGGTGCCACTTATATAGAGTATTCAAAAATAGTCATTTCATAGACTCAAAGAGAAAATGCCTGAGACTGAGAGCAGAGGGAAATGAGGAATTAGTAACCAATGGGTCTGCAATGTCAGTCAGTCTTTAGCAACCCATTGATAATTAACAATAATGCATTACATACAAACAACTTTAGACCTCAAGCTAAGTGATCTTACAATAACAAAATAAAATCCTAACAAAACAGATCTAAGTATAACTGAAAATTGTAATGACTTACAGAGTGCCAAGTTTTCTGAGAAATATTAATTACTTTTCAGATGGGCTGGGAATGAAAAAGTCTATGTAACGTGTTAATTTTATGGTATGTTTGTGGCTTTCAAGTAAAGATAAGATGACACATCAGAGAAAAGGAAAAGAAAGAAATTATTAGAAGCCTGAGAAAACTGTCAAATTGTAGGCAATCGTCTTTAACGTTTGTCATATCTAATGCGCTATTTTTTTTCTATCTGTGTACATGTAAAAATCACAAACATGTCAATAAGACAGAAACAAAAAACAAAGGCAGAGTTTCGAGTCATCTCATAGGGAGATCTGTTTCCGAATGAAGGCTAGGTTTCCCCTCCCGACTACATCTCCACGTCATACCTCTCTAGAATCAGCGCTGCTCTAAAATGGCTAGAAGTGGATATTTTCCCTCTAAGGAACTTCCTAGAGATTCACATGAATCAATGTATTTGTTCAATCATTCATTCATCTAACAAATATTTACTTAGTGTGTAACATGTACTAGGCACTGATATGCAATAATAAACCAGATACGACTCCATGCGTTCATGGAGTTTATCTTTGGGGTGAAGGTAAGAGTGGGGGTGGAGGGAGAAGGGACAAAAAATTAAAAATACATAAACAAAATAATGTAGCATATTTTAGAGTCACAAGTGCCATGGCACAAGTGAAAATGTAGATATAATACCCTTGTATTCAAGTCTGCCCATCTTAAATACTGTTTTATTATAAGCAGGGTGATCAAAGGGAAGAGTTTTAACTTCTTTTGCAACAAACAATATCTTATAAATGCATATACAAAGACTTACTTCTCATTATTTTTCTTTAACTGGAACTGTTCTTGAGCTCTTATGTGTTCTAATAAGAAAAACTAAGAGTTGTCCATATGTAAATTAGAGAACTTCTGTCTTCAATCAAGTCTTTAATTCAGGATTCTCTTCTCCTCATGTCTCTTCCCTAAGTTCTGTAGCAGTGGTTACCTCTTATTATGACAGAAAGGGGATATTTTGGTCTTGGTTGCTTTTTGCTGGTTTGGTGGACTTTGAGATCTATTTTCCTTTAGGTAGATTATGAAGAGCTTATTATCGCTGCCTACAGCCCATTCCCAGGTCTAACGGATAGTATAGTTCTGTGAGATTCAAACTAGTAATTTCTTTGTTAATCTAGGACTAGATCTGAGTTATACAAACAAAATATCAGCATAGTAAGTTCATGAGTTATCTGCCATATGTCAGTTTTATCATAATCTCTGTTACTCGCCATGAAGAACATTTTGAGATTTCCCACATTCCACACAAAAGTCAAGGGAAATTTGATCCAGAACTGTGTCTCAGACATTTCTGCTTCTAATACAAACCTCCATGTTATTTTCTACTACTCTACCTATGTTTGGTGTGGGCACTGTGAGAAACTGGCCCTTCACAGTGCCAGAGAGAAGTGCAATACTTCCCACACGTCTCCCCATCCATTAGTTTAGAAACTCTTCTACCTGAGGACTTGGGCTTTCCAAAATGATAAGGGCACAGGCTCACAGACTGCTACCTTAGTGTAAACTTTTAGACATTGTAACCTCTCTTCAGCCCTCTTTTCTACCATAAGGCAGTACGATTATATTCTCTACAGTCAGGAAAAGTGCTCTTAAGTCATCACTCTTTCATCAGTACCCTACATCTGGCAAAATGAGTCAACACAGAGCAAACCTGAAACTAGAGTACGGTGTTTTTAATGAACAAGTCAGTGTTTTGGGTCTTTGAGGGGTGGGTGAGTAAGAGAAATTAGTGTGGCTTGGATACAGATTGAGTTTGCCCCTTAAGCTTCATATGTTAGGAGCTCACTTCAGTGTGATGTTGAGATCGTGGAGACTTTAATAGGTGGGCTCTGTGGAAAGTCCTTAGTTCAGTGAAGGGCATGCCTTGGCAAGGATTCTGGGACCATTGTGGATCTCTGGCTTCCAGTTCTGCCATGTGATTTCTTGGTCCCGCACATGTTCCTGTTATATGATGCCATCCCTTATGAGCTCTTTCTCAGAACTGAACTGAGCTGATACCAGCACCATGCCCTTGACCCTCCAGAGGTATGAGCTAACTAAGCTTTTTTTCCTTATAAAGTTGCTCAAACTATGGTATTTCACCATAGTAATGGAAAACAAACTGTATCAGTCAAGGTTTGCTAGAGAAACAGATGTAACACAAGATACACAAATGTGTAAGAAATTACAAGATTGGCTTACAACGGTCAGCCACAAAGTCAGATGAGGGAGCGTGCAGAGGGTGTCTGCATGCTGGAGGATGAAGGGTCCAGCTCAAGGGCTGGAGCTTACTGCAGTGTCCCATGCAAATCCATATCTGGAAGCCAAAGGGTCTACGATGAAACATTGAAGAATCTATGACAGAAGGCTGCAGAGTCTACAACAAAGGCTGAAGAGTTCCAGGAAGAAGCCAAATAGTTTGTATCAGAAGCCAGGAGATGACATCCAAGCTGAATGAAAAGATTGGAACTCCTAAGAACCAGCAATCAGTCCCTCCTCATTTGCCTTTTATTTTATTCAGGCTACTGCCCTGGGGTGGGTGTATCACTCACACCATCTGCCTGCCCTCCTCTTGCACAGGTAGAGGATGTTACAAACTAGGGACCCTGGCCCCCTGCTGAATCACTTAGTTAAACTGCTGGCCATCTCAAATTGACACAATAAACAATATCCTAGAATGGTAACAGGCTTGTCCTTTACACCCCAGGATGTAGAGCTGCTGAGTGACTTAATTAAGCTTCTAGACTTTTCAACTTGACACAATTTATAAACCAAAACAAGAGTAAAGGCCTAGAACTGTCACAACGTGCAACCCTGGAGGCATGAAGGATGAAAAAGATTACTCAGAGATCAGATTTGATTCAACCACAGAGAGGGCCAGGGACTAATCAATGGAGAGCACCCAGAGTTAAGGAGACTCCCAGGAACAAACTGGAAGCCAAGAACTCTCTGGCTTTTATTTAGAAAAAAAGGAAGGACAACAGTCAGACACAACGTGCCTCATTGATCTAAACATCTAGTTTTATCATTCACTCTTTGGCCAACTCTCCCACATAGGACCATATTAATTTATGAACTTAAAACCGAGATATCCCTTCTCCAGCAATTGAAGATAAGATTCTTGAAGAGTAATCTGCACTTAGAAAAATCACCCCCTGGTAAAGGGAAATGACCTGAAAACATGGATTAGCCAGGTCTCTGGAAGGAAAATTGTCACCATGAAAATGTTAACATCTAAGAGTTCTTATTAAACAATTCTAGTTTTAAATTAATTCTGCTCAAAAGGTACGAGATTTTCCAAAGTTAAAGTACTCATTCCAAAATTTCATTTTCTGATCCTAGAATTTCATGTCTTTGTTCCTTTGTTTTCTTAGTTAGCAGCACTTACCTCTATTTATAATTATGTATTTTGCTTATATTTATTATTACATGTTTTATTATATATGACTTTGCCACCCCAATATTGAATAGACATGTCATGAAAGCAGGAATTCTATCTGATGTATTCACTACTATATCCTCAGTGATTAAAATAGGATCTTGGCATTCAATTAGTTATTGCTTTAGGAGTGGATGCTGTGTTAAATTAATATAAGGAATTGTTTCAGGATAGAAATGTCTATGTATTCACAAAACAACTTTGGAGAAATGTATCTTAAACTCATCACAGCAGTGCCATGAGTAAATCTTTCTGAACATGAACTGAAAATCAAAAATTATAAAACAATGTACTAGAAATTGGAATCATCATGTGCTATAAAAAATAAGGTTAAGTATGTAAGAATTTTCACTAATTGAATTATTGGATATGCAACATAAATTCACATTGCTTAAAATACTGGCCTTAAGAAAAGTAACTGAAATATATTGAAGCAAAAAGTTCTAAAAGTAATAGAATATGTTTGAAGAAAATCAAAAACAGCAAACTAAACTCTTAGGAAGAAAGCATAGAATGCTTTAAATGAAAACCAGAAGAGACAGGTTAACAGAAAACTAAATACAGCCAAAGTGAAAATGAAAAATTAATAATGTAATTTAATTCACTACTCTAAATAAAATATAATATCAATACTTCATCTCCAAAAGTTGAAATTATGAATTTTTAACACTGTACATCTTATGAATTTTTATGTTTCAAAGTGTCTTTTTTTTCCTACAAATAACACATAATACTTCTAAAATCAGAATGTTTGTTGACTTTTAGAATAATTACTTTGAAATCATTCAAAGGACACAAATACTAAGTTAAAATTTCTTTATAACAATGCTTATTCTTGAATTGATGATTTCCTTAATTCCCAAATTTTATTCTGAAGAAGTCTAGAAAACAACATAAGCACTTTGAAATTTAAATATGAGTAAATTATTCCCTTCTTCCTATAATCCTCCCTCAGGGCAATTATTTTTAAAATTATGTAGATGATAATTTAACTATGACACAGGAAAAATAATTCCAGGAAAATAAATTTTAAAGGTTAGTTCAATACTTTGCTTAAACACTAAGACTTGAGGTATTCCCTGGAATGTTTCAGTAAGTAAGACAGACTTTTTTTGTACAGGGAACTCGAGAAAGTTGAGAGCTGTTGGTCAGACTGTTATTATGCTATTATCTTTGAATAGCTGCTGGTCATAGTCTAAACTTTAAGTTCATTTTATCTTGCAAGGCTATTTCAATCTCATTCAAAATAAAAGAAAAATTAAATAGGTATTTTGTGATCTCTGAATAAACACATATTTTATACCAATGTAAATGGATAAACTGCTATGTGTATTATCTTTCAGAGTCAATGAATAAAGTATAATAGAGACTATGAATGGATTCTGATAAATGGAGAAGTCAAATTATTTAAAGTCAGGAAAGTTGTTTTGGTTCTCATCAGTTTGATTCTTTGTTCTAGTTTATAAGGTAAGGATTCTGGGAAGATTTAGACTTAAAAGCAGTCGTCCAAAGTAAATGTTGTGGGTAGTTGTAGTTCAAATTTGTACTTTTGTAAGCTCCTCATAAGATAAGTAAGAGTAATTACCTACCACGTGGTTTCATGGTGCTCAAAATATAGTCTGGAGATATCTGTGCATCCCTGAGACTCTCTCAAGAGGACTATGAGGGCAAAATCACTTTCATGATACTAAATATTATTACTTTATCACTCTTATTTTCCCTGCATAAATTGTAAGGTTTTTCCAGAAGGTAAATAAAATGTGACTATACTGTTTCTTTGATACTTAATGAAACGCACAGCTATGTAATCTTATATGGTAATTCTCAGTTTTAATTTCTCGTACAGTAAATATTGATAGACATAACTCATACAAACACTACCTTTTTGGGATCCTTGATGATTCTTAGAGTTTAATGGGTTTCTAATATAAAAATATTCAAGGATTGACTGATCATAGATTTAACAATACTTTCTGAAAGCTAAGAGTGACTATATTTTCTTCGGATCTGGAAAACACACTTTGTTTTGCTGTAATTTTTCTTTTTTATTCTTTCTTTCCCATTTCATGTATCTTTTATACTTCACTGACTTCCTCTTTCCAAATTTTCTCTAATTGTTTGGAGCTTTCAAATACAAAACACAAGGGGAGTCTGGAGAAAACATTTTTTGCTGCAGAATAAAATGTGTGATTTGAAGAAATTTAAAGAATGTTTAATTGTGAAGATGGAAATTTTAGTTAAAATCTAATGTTGTACATATCAGGTAATAAAGGCATGAGACTAACCAAGATTTAGAGAAGTACAGGGAATCATCAGCAAACACATCAGTCTTCTGTCATTTGGAGAATCAAAAGGATCAAGACACTGGAAGAATAGAGTGAGGTAGATGTCTTTGGGGAACTCTTACAAGCTCTATGAAACCTCCAAGATTTAGATTTGGATTACTTCCTGTTCCCACTGAGGACATCACCTGGACTACTGTAGGCCAAATGTGACATTCCTGCATTTTAATATGGATATCCTTGGTGATATTTGATTTCCATCTGTGATATTTAGAAGCCTTGATACAGATTAACTGCTGCTTTGTTGGTGGATGGGTCAAGTCAGAAAGATGTTTGAGATGGACACGAAGTGTCACCCTCAGGGAAAAGAATATGTGAGTGATGCCACTAGGCCAAATATAGGCACATTTCAGAGTTTATATACTTCCTAATTATATCTATATTATATATATACGTATTAGGCACAAATATACACATACATATGTGAAAAATATATATGTGTATAATGCATAATTAAGAAAACAAATACACTACATCATACGAAAGAAAAAATCTTAGTGATAGAAATTGAGATTGATGGTAAAAGATCTTTAGAATGGGTGGTCAAAGAAGGCCAGTCTGAGAAGCCAACATTTTTTTGTAAAACTAGGAATAACAACAACCAAAAAATATTAGTTATTTAAATAAGTATCTAGGCAAAGAACATTCAAAGCAGAGTGAAGACAAATGTTGTTCATGGATTCCGCATGTTTAAGTCCTAGAAGGAAATTCAAGAGAGCTGGAGCTTGGCTGAGTTTTGCTCAGCAAGACTGGAAATGGAGGAAAGACCAAACCCTGCAGGGTCCTACACCAGCCCACACAGTAAGGCTGCACTGCTCTGCAGATGAATTGCTTCATGCACAGGGCAAGTTCTATGTTAGCTTTCCAATCTCTGCAAATCTGAATTCCATATTTTTCTTTCTCTTGAAGATTTCAAGAAAGATCATGGAAACTATAATTTGATGGATTCTGAAAAGACAGAGTTTGACTGCCTCTGTAGCTTTATTAGTATCTAGCAATCCCATAAAGCTTTCTTATTATTGTTCAACACGCTCACTTCAGCACAGTCTATATTTATTACATGAATTCCTGAGTAACAATGCAATGTTTTTGGCCAATTTTTAAAATTTCTTCTCTGTATATGCTTCCCTGACTATTTTATTAAACCTTCATTTTAGGAATTATTGCACTAGAAAATATCTTCTGATTTTGGCACTGTGTGGAAACTTAATCATTTTCCTTCACAATATTGTGATTATAGCTTTGCTTTTCATATGGAAAACATTTATTCAAATTTTCTTGAAAGGGTTATAAACAATCTTTAATATTATTTTGATGATTTATTTTCTATTCCCTATTGTAGTTGTGTCAAATATGTATTATCTGTTTTTCCAGATGAGTCTTTCTCAGGTGCCATTAAAATGAACACATGAAAAGAAAATAACACTGTCTAGTTCCTTAAATGATCTCTCAATCTATTTCAGATATGTATCATATTATATACATAATTTAATATATCATGCTACATATAAAATTTATTTTTTTGATGAGTTGTAAAGATATTCTAAGAGAGATGAAGTGGAAGGCAAAAGTTGATATGAAAGGAGGCTAAGGAATCACATGAAATTTAGTTTTGAATAAGAAGGCATTGAAAAAAAATAAGTGTACTAGTTTGAAGAATTTTGAATAATACAACTGGAAGGGAAGTTTCAAGTCAAAATAAGTTATCTATCTTGCTTTAACTGAGGATGGGACAGAACACCTAGAAATTACTTTGACATTATATTATGGTTCTGCTCAGAAATGCGTCCTTTTTAGTAGTGTGTTGGTCACTATGAAAAGCCTTTAAAATGATCAATAAGGGTTTTCAACTTTCCTGTTACCTTTCTGAGAAACATGCTCACAAAATAACATTTGACAGATTATGTGCTGTCCTGGAGAACTGGCACAATGTCATGGGATGCTCGTTTTGGTCCCATCTTTATAATGATTCAGCTTCAGAATGCAGCAGAATTATTTCTCAGTACCACAGATATTAACATCTGCTCCCATGGCAACCCATAATTAAATGATGCATGAGGAAGAGAAAGGATGACAAAATATTTTTTATCTTTAAAGTTAACTTACAATTCTTTAATCTAACATTTGTGAATTGGTAGATTGCTGTATAACCTGTTCTCTACTCAGCTGTAGAGAAGAATAAATTCATGTCATTTGTAGAAACAGTGATACACCCTGAGACCATAATGCAAAGTGAAATCAATAAGACACAGAAAGTTAAATATTGCATGGTTTCTCTTATACAAGAAATCCAAAATATAAATAATTTAAAGAGCTAAATAAAAGAAGGATGATATGAAACAGGGAGGTAGAATTTGTGGTGATGAGAAAGTGATCTGGGGATGGAGGGAGATCAAATGGTTTGGAGGGGAAGCACAAATGATATTGTGTGTACCAATTTCTCAAGATGAATATAATTAGTATGTATCAAAACATATACAAATAAAAAACCTTGTTCTCAATATGCAAGGGAATCATGCTTTTAAAATTAGGGCCCAACACTAAGTGCTAGATAGAGCAGTTACATGCAGCTCTACCCAGGTCCTGCCCCAAATCTACCAAGGACAAACACCATCGTATCTCCTAACATTCGTGCTCCAGACTAATTTCACTTGTCTTATCTCATGAGGCAGGTTAATTTTACCCTTGGTTTTGTTTTCCCTAAATATGTTATTTTTATCTCTAACAGGATGGTCTTTCTAAAATTTAAGATGGAAAGAGACCTGATTATGCTATATCATGTTTAAAATTTCAATGATTTTTCATTCTGCTCAGGATGAAGATTAGACTGATCATGGCAAAAAAGAACACTCTATCAGCTGTTAGATCTCGGCTTAGTTATTATATCTTTAAAATTTCCCTGATTTTTTCTACCAGATCGATTTCCCCAATTAAAAAGCTATCACAATGCTATATATTTGTCACAGTTTTAGCATTTTCACAAATATAAATTTAGAACTGGTGTCAGTGTCATTGTTCACAGAATGTCTGTCTTCTTTACTAGACTGTAAGTTCCATGAGGGCAGCAACAAAATATTCTACAACCTCTTCTATTCTTAGTCACTCATACAAAGCTTATCAAGTTGAAAGAACTCAGTACATACTTTGATGGAGCAGAAATGAATAAATGAATCTATGATATATGCAGAAAGTATAGCCAACACCTATCATAGTCTCAGATCATATTGTGCTTACAAAGAGACATATCTTTGAAATCTTTCATTTAAATCCCTCATCAATTATCTCTGGAAACTCAAGCTCAAGATTATCCAGATAATCAGAATGAGAGCGGTGTTCATAATCTAGGTGTTCACTGCTACACTGTGCTGTCTCTATTTTGTTGAGGAATTCTCAGTCACTCTCATTCCGAAAGTATAATCTGAGGGCCAAAGTCATAGTGGATGAATGTAGCAGCTGAGTGGCATCAATCCTAGAGACATGTCTCCACCTTCTTGTATACTCAGTGGTCCTCAAACAAATACACTGTAATTGAGTCTGCTGAGTCTGGAAAATTCTATTTAATTTAGTCCTTTAATGCATAAAAAATGTTTACCCTATTCTTTCTTAGGGAAACAATTTTTTATAAAAGTATCACATCTCAGAAGCACTAGGAAATTGTTTTTTGTTTTTTGTTTTTGAGACAGAGTCTCGCTATGTGGTCCAGGCTGGCCTTGCACTCAGTGTCATCCAGCCTGGCCTCAAATTCACAGTGATCCTCCCGCCTCAGTCTCCCGAGTGCTGGAATTACAGACCTGCACCACCATGGCTGGCCCAACTGACTGTGAATTGAACAGAGAAATTATTCTTACTCCCAGCAAAAGAGCTTGCTGATTAGGTCCAATGATAGTAACTCTGGTCCAGTCTGTTCCCATGCAAAGAACAGCTACTTCTGACAGTTGAGTCTATTAATTCATACTTGCAGCTTCAGCTCATTCATCTCTAAACTCCTTAAAGATTCTTTCATTGTTAGTATGCTTTGATTCTGAAAATGTTCCAAGGAACTTTCTTCATTATCATTTCCTTTTTAAAACAAGTTCCATTTCTGGTCAATTTCCATAAATCTGTTGCCTATTAATTATAGCAGTAGAAGTCAGTGTGAAGGAAACATCACCAACTGTATCCCCCACCCATGGCAACGTCTCATTGCAGAATAGTGGACTCTACTAATACTTGGCTCCCTTGGGTAGCTTGGGGTTACTACTTGGAAGTCAGGTAGAGTAGTAGGTTGACCATTTAATCTCCCCACCTTTCTCAATTTCGCTCCCTTTCTTGTGAACACAAAAGAACTTTAAGTGATCTGTCCACGGCATTGAAATGCCAACCTTAGTTGGTACTTTGAAAACTCAAAGCCTTTTACAAGATAAATAGCAAACTGTGGATGACAGCTCCTGGGGAGCCATTATAGAATTGCAGTCCTGATGACTGCATTGCTTTGGATTTAGATAAAAGACTCCATACAAGACAAATGGTAGGAGGACATCAAACAAGACTGTGTCCATACAGTGACAGAAGCAATCCAATTGAAGAAGCTGTTGATTTCCCCAAGGCTACATACTATTTCTTCCTGAGTAATTTATATTAAGGAACTAAAGATTGTATATTCATCTTCTATTTATACTTTTCTCTAAAAATACCAATGTCCAGTTGTCAAATTGAAGTCCTACATCTGCTTTTGCCTGGAAGAGAAATACTGATGCGGGAACATGTTAATTATTTTGTATTGTGTTTTATTTAACCACAATCGCAGTGTGTGTAAAGGTTATAGACTGAGAGTTACAATCTATAATGATCAGATAAAAAGATTAGTCAGCAAATCGATAGTTTCCTGTACCAACAGGAAGCTCAGTATATTCAAGGCAACAATGAGTACAAAGGGTACAGATAAACATCGGGCACCTTTATTCAGATGAAAACTAATTCTAGAGAACTTCTACCACCTCATTAATTATGTACTAACCTTCAGGAGGCTGATCAGATGAAGTATCATTAAGGGGCTTTGGAATGTGTTGGAAAATGTTTCTGGCTTTATAAACACTGCAAAATCAGAACTTCTCTTTCTGTTGGGCTGCCAGATGTTCACACACACCGAGTTCTCAAAGTGGAAAGGATTTCACATGCAAGGCATTCATACATTTTTGTAACCGAAATCTTGGGAATGCAAATTCAGCAGATCTTCTTAACCTCAGAAGTATCCCCAAAATTTGTGTATGACATGTTATTAATGCCCATCTACTTAATGGGCAAATAGCATTCTTCATAGAAAGTCTACCTCCAAAAAGGTTTTTATGATGACATCATTTTTATTTAATGCTTGTGTGAGGTCACTTTACCATTAAATTCTCATATTAACAATATTCTTTGCTTTACTTGTTTTATTTGGTGTCAATTACTTCCACCCACTCCTCTCTTTTGTAAAAGCCGATCCATTGGAAAGAGGGTTTGCATTTGGTGAATTGTGACTTTGAATAGAAACTGAGGTGAAAAGAGGAGTTTTTTAAATTATGATCTCTTCTGGAGTTACATGAAAGGTGATTTATTTGTATAATTGCATCTTCTGAGTGGGGATTCCCTCAGCATTTTTTGATTTTGGGTATTTTCATTTAACTTAGACTTGCCCTTTTCTGGGAAATTATTCAGTTTTTCAAGAATTCATCCAGATGAAAGCAGATTATTGTTTGGAAAAAAAGTCTTACAAAAGTGCAGGTTTCAATAAACACAAAATTCTTAGAAATAGTTGTGTCTAACAGGTAATTCCTGTTTCACACCAATAATTAATGCCAAAAAAAGAGGGAAAAAGAGCTGAAGGAATTGAGCTCTGTAAAAACAGATGAGTTCTCTTGAAGCTATGCACCGATATTACTCTGCCTGATTGCTTTTAGCATTTCATTCTTTCCCATTTTGCATGTTAGAGGAGGTGTTTGTTGATTTACTTCTTCAAATTGTTCCGTTTGATGTGTTCCTGTAACTCTCTCATACTGTATGAAAAGCAGCCTCTATTTTGTTTCTT
>RJWT010033088.1:0-13976 GCA_004365215.1 Cuniculus paca
TTTGACAAATAGTTGTCTATACATTTTACTTTATTTCACTTTGAAATATAAGTTAACAAATTATTAATGGCATTTGAATTAAAAGTAATATAACCATAAGTAGTGTCCTGCTAAAATTTTATGAGTCACTTTATAACTGTTCTTTTAGATTTTCACCAAGAAATATTAAATATAAAATGATAGTTTTTGTCTGTTATACACAAGTAAGGAAACTGATTTTTTTATAAAAATGTGTCAAAATAGGTTTACATTTAGTACTGTCAAATAACTCATTTTCAAATATAGAGTAGGAAAAGATTCATTAGTGGTAAGTCTCTGAGAGAGAGAGAGTTCCAAGGATGAGTGTTTGCAATTTCAAGTGGTGTGGCCAAGAAAGCATTCTGAGAAGGTGACATTTGAAGAAATAATCTGAAGAAAGTCAGTGACTGAGTCTCATAGATATCTGGACCAGTGAACTTCAGTGACAGAAAACGGCAAATGCAGGAGAGTCCCTTCTGTGTCGTGGAAGAAAATGCAAGTCTCTTTTAATGATGCATGTTCATCTCTTCACAGAAATCTCAAAGTTCAGATTCTGAGATATTGCCTAAATTGTAATTTACAATTAATGCACTACTACAATAAGTAAAATATATGTACATTATCCCCCCAAAATTTATATTGATATTCACTGTGGCAGTTGCTTGAACATAAGAATAATATGTAGGATAAAGGGTCACACTGGTCAATCTGTTTGTGAGGCATTGCAGACGGGTTAACTATTTTATTATAGAAAGGCTACAGATTACTAAACACCTGGTACAGTAGAAGAAATCAGTATAGCTAAGGTACTTGAACACATACCGTATGGAGGTCAATGAGAGGACTCACAATGTTGTTGTGCATATGAAAACTTCCAGGGCTTGGATGAAGACAGCAAATGACAGCTCTCAACTATCTGGTGTTTTCCCAGAAGTAGGCATGGAACCTTAAATCTGGAAATCATGGTAAAACTATATAGCTCAACCTTTACAATTTGGATTGTACAATTACACTTTGTACAAGTGTTCTAAGAAAGCACAAAAAATCACTAAACAGTAACTGTGGATAATAATTTCTAGAGTTTTTAATAAAAGTTCAGTCCATGCTTTTAAAAAAATATTCAGCTAGTCCTTGCAATAATCTGATGAAGGTGTTTTTACTCTCACTTCTCAGCTGAGGAAACTGAAATTGCAGTGCAGAAACACTTGCCTGGAGTCACAGCACTGATGAAGACTCTAGACATTTCCCTGGGTTGTCTCAACTGCCACCCAGGACTCTCAGCGCAGCCCAAGGAACAGGTTTCTAACCAGCAGAGTCATCTAATGTTGGAGTTTACCAGCCTCACTAGGAAATGAAACATCACTGCTTCAGATAGTCAGTGACAGACTGGGTCACCATTTGTTGATGATCCATATTTCTAAAATCTCCACTAATTCTTCACAGTCTTGTTTGCCTGCCATACAACGTTTTGAAACAAAATTTTCTCATTTTTTAATATATTGTACTCTGAGCTGGTAGGACTATTTCTCTAAATCAAAATTATAGTTTTGTCTCAACACCTAAGTCATAGCTCAGGTTTTGGACATGTTTTTCTTAATTTTTGAGTTGTATCAGAAACTAAGGCATGTGCCCTACTGAATATGCACTTCAATTTCTAGGGATAGCTGCTTATTTTTCACATCCTGTACAATATTTGATTTAACCAAAAGTTGCTGCAAAATCTATTTCTGGGGTCTATCTCATCATAAATTGTATCTTCTAATGATACAAATGTGATGCCCGAGCTAGTGAGAGCTAAATAATTCCCCCAAAATATTAAATATGTCTTCCAACCTATCATTTTACAAATAGAGTCCTTGTTTATTATGATGTTAACTTGTGACTCTGTTTCTAAATGAACTGCAGTGGGAAGTCTTAACTGCTGGTTGGATTCTCCTCAGAGAACGGGAACTTCAAAGACTTACGCCTTTAGGTTTGACATAAAAGAGACATAGGTACATATTTTATGAATGGTATTCAACCTAATCTTGGCAGCTCAGAGCTTGACAGACACCTGATTAAAAATGACTTTGTTGTTTGTTTTTTTTTTTTTGAAATATATATTTCATAAAGTGTTGATTTTCTATTTGTTTAAATTTCCCCAGTGTTGCCTAATTATTTGAATACATTTTGCTACTTTTCCAACATGTGTTCTTGTGTTTCTTCCATAAATAAAAATATAATTTCTTTATAAAACAAAAATGACACTCATATTCATAGCTACAACTGACTTTATGTTAGACTCATTTTGTATCAAGAATACCATTTTATTAGACATTGTTACTTTCTCTTGACGATGCAAATTTGTGATGTGAACACCACTTTTTGAATGTTACCTCCTAACCAAAGCCGTCTTTGAATGTTGTGTTTAAAAAGGCAAATCTTAACACTTTCTATCTTCCCTTCTGCTCTCCTTTTAATGGGTAGTGGTTACTGTTTCCTTTTGAGTGGGCTGCATTCCTCGCATGTACCCACAAGAACACTCGCTCATGTGAAATGGGACTTTTGATTCTTGCTCAAGGTGAAAGTGACTCAGAGCCCAATGGGTATTTTGCTTGTGCTAGGGGCTCAAAAAGTGTCCCTTGAATATTCCTATTTTCCTTGGGAGGAAAACAAAATTGAGGAGAGGAAAATTTGCCATCTGTTCCCTGTGCAGGCTGCTCTAGGTGGAAAGAGATGATAGGGGGCAACGAAGTTGATCCAAGTCTCACATCCTGCTCCCTTAAAAACTGACTCCAGAAGGGCAGTCAGTAATCCAATAGCTGGAGGAAGGAAGGCGTGTGTGTGTGTGTGTGTGTGTGTGTGTTACAATTATCAACTCAGACAGATGTGAGGGTTAGGAAAATTTTTGTATATTTAAGGCACTAAGTATCGCATCCAATATGAAGGCATGACAGTGTGCTTGGGAAAAGGGAGAGTGATTAGCTTCTTCAGGACAACCTTTACAAACATCAAACATCACACAAACTACCAAACTAAAAACCTGTGTTTACATCCTGCTGCTCATATGAAACGCAGGCTACCACTGTGGACTGCACATCCATGGATTTCCATAACATCACACTAACTAACAAATCCTTTATGTAAACTTGACATATCCTAATTACCTTCCAAGGTTTCCATTAATTTCTGAATGTCTTCCGTCTTCAGTGTCACCTTTGACTATGCTCAGCACCTGCATGTGCTCATTTAGTTGAGGCATTGTTTTACTAAATGCACCTTTTCCTGCTGTCACTGTATCAGCCTAGATTAGAGACCCTAACCTTTCTTTGCTTGTCATCAGAACATTTCTGAATGGAAAGGAAGCCTCCCTGAATTAGGAGGGAGAGTATGGAAGATGTCCTAGTATTCATTTCTAGATACTTCTTTCTCAGAAGCTATGTGACCAATTAAGCAGGTGGGATTAAAGCTTCTCCTGTGTTCCTTGCCCTCCATATTCATGACTTTTTTTTCTCTTGTGCCTTTCTTTCTCTCTGAAAATCCTGTCCATTCATAAAGAGATAGCATTTACTATCCTTCATTTCAGTTTCCAGTATTCAATAACCCAGGAAATCATCTCTTTCTAGAGAGTCTTCACCTACATTCAGTATATCTAGGATTTTGCTTTTACTTGTTTCATTTTAAATTACTATAAGTTAATATAATAATAATTATGCTACTCTAAATTATTATAAGTGATTGTATTATAGCAACTCTGTGTATTAAGTGTTTTTTCAATTAAATGGAAACCAATTTCTTCAATCTTTATTTCCACATATATCTTAAGTCATTTTTTTCCCTGAGGGCAGTTTCTTTTTTCTTAGAGATAATTTTTATAAATTAGAGAGTGGCTGGTGATGGTAGATTCTTGTTTGCTACATATCTAAAAATGTTTTCTTTGTTCACATTCTGAGCTTGGACTGCTTACACAACTCCAGCATGGAAGCATTTTCCCCTAACACTTTAAGTATGTTCTTACCTTTACTCAGTTTCTACTGCAGTTGACAGGTCAAGATTGAGCCTGGTTTTCTTCATTCTGTAGACAATTTGCCAGCTTCTGACTGCTGTAGCTTCTGTAAATGTGGAAGAGCAGTGGCCAAGGCTGTCACGGTGAACTCACTCAGAGGCAGGCAGCTTTTCTAATATTCCAGTCCCTACTTTAGGACTGAGTGTCTTACTCCAGATGTGAGGCATGCTGGTGGCTGGCGTTATCAGTTGATTTCCTTTCTAGAAATTGCAGTCAACGATAGAAAGCCTCTTAGAAAGAAGTTATGTTCTACCCCGGAGCATTTTATATCCAATGTTTAGCAACTGTGAAGTCCAAGCCCCTTCAAAGTAGAATCCTGAAAGGTCACAATAAGTCCAGAGCTCCTGTAGGAACAACTGAGGAGCTCCATCACATTCTATCTTCTACCTCTGCATGGTTTTGCTTCTTCTACCCTGTTATAGGGATTTTACCTTGAGAATAGACACAAACCAGCATTCTGAAGATAAGCACCAGTGTATCAGAACTAGATCTCCTGCTGACTGATTAAGAGTGAACTCTGCTCCTGGCGGGAGCTAGTGCTGCCATCTGCAATGTACTTTTGTTGTAATCATTTGAACTTTTTTACCAATTGAGGTGAGATGTCCATATAATGGAAGGCATGGGCCTATCCGATATCTCAGATGTTTGAAAGGAGTTATAAGAACTTTGGAATTGAATATAAGTTTTTCAGGTCTGTGATAAATCATTGAAAGACAAAAAACAAGCTTTAATCTAATTAGTCAATTGATATGTGTAGCTCATAGCAGTTTTAATTTGCATATACCTGGTTACTAATGATTTTTGAGCATTTTTGTGTGCTCATTTTCCGTTCTTAGATTTTCTTTGGTGATGGTTCTGCTCAGTCTTTTGTCCATTTTATTAGGCTGTTTTCTTCTTATTTGGTTGGAAAAATTTTATGATATACATACAATTTCTTTATCAAGAATATACTTTGAACAAGTTTTCTCCCAGTCTGTGACTGATTTTTTCATCCTTTTGACATTGTCTTTTGAAGAATAGTTTTTTGTTGTTTTATGGATTTTTTTTGTTGTAATGTCTAAAAATTACTAATGTCTAAAAATTACTCCTACCTGAGAAACTCCTACCTGAGTTTTTTTGAGAACATGCATTTTCTGCTGTATTTTTAGAACATACGAATTTTCATCTCATTATTTTACCATGACGGCAAGGCAATATAGATGTTTACAATTAGAGGTTCTGAAAACTGATTCATGTCATAACTCATGCCTACAAGTTTTGCTTATAACTTTTAGCAAACTACACACAATTTCAATTTTTTTATCTATAAAATAGCAAAAATAGCTACTTACATGTTTGAGTTTTTGTGACAAATAAATGGATTGAGCATTTAAAGTGAGTTAATGACTAATGAAATTGATAAATATTGAAAAATATTGGATATTATTTCTCTATTAGTGCATGTTTTCAGCATAGTGTTCACATTGATCTTAGTGAATAGGTACATATACTCAATGTATCTCGATGCTTTTTATTTCCCTTCTCACTCACCTATCTACATCTGTAGATTCCCTTTCTCCTTTTTCATTATATATTTTTAAATTCATGTTTACAGCATATTATGATTACATTTACTGTGGGCCTTTGGTACATGTACATGATGCATCTTAAATCTTTTTATGGCCCATTCCCTCCTTCACTCCCCTCCCGTTGAGTCTCTTGGTACTTTCCTCATTTGCAAAAAAATTAGCTTCCTATTTCTTTTTATCAATCTTATTTTGCTTTTTATTTGTGCTTTGGATTACTCAAATGAAAGAAACCACACAGTATTTAAGCTTGTGTGTCTAATTTATTTTACCTAACATCATGTGTCCCTTTTCTTACAAAAGTCTCAAATTTATCCTTCTTTACCGCCAACTAGTATTCCATTATGTATAAATGCCACACTTTCTGAATCCATTCTTCTATTTATGGACATATAGGCTGCTTCCAAGATTTAGCTATCAAGAATTATGGTACTATTGATATGCATTGGTATAAATAAATCACTGTAAGATTATGTCTTAAGTTCTTTTTGCTATTAATTATTTTACTGAATATTATCAGGGAAAAATAACAGAAATCATTTTTAACATTGATTTCTCATTTTCCTTATTCTGCCTTTTCCTTTTTAGTTTTGAGCTATCTCAAAGAAAATTCTTCATTAATTGCACAGTTATCTGAGAGGAAAGCTTTCTTTAAAGTTATATTTCTCCTTTGTTTTATGAAAAGAGTTAAACAATTTTCAAATTAAGTGTGAAAAGGAAAGGAAAAATTAATAAGCTATACTAAATTCAGTGCTAGTTGTAATATTGCTTTATTTTTCTTTAGAGAAATGAAAACTGGAACTATCGATGTTTCACAAGTTTCCAACTACAACATATTTAAAGACATCAATAGAAATAGTATCAATTGTTAGTGAATAGTTAATACTGGAAAATAGAAATAATTATAAAATATTACTTTTTAAAGTATATGAGATTTTAGTTTAACTGGTTATTTCTTTCATCATTTTCTTTCTCTTTTACCTACATTTACTATTATTCCATCTTCCACATTTTTCAATGAACATGAAATTATAAAGCCTTTACTAGTTGGTGTCCAGTAATAATTCATTGGAAACTTTTCTAAATAATGATAGTACAGTATGATGAATTCCTAACCTAATTCATTACAACCTAATCACCAAATGTTTTTATAAAGAAGTCATATAAATAGTGATGTGGTTACAGAGTCATATTTGGTTTGGGTCTCACTTCCAAGTTGTCCCCATTGAAGAAATTCTTTGATCATAATAATTTTGAGTTTCTTCAACTTTAAAACTACTGAATCACAAGAATATTGTGAACATTTACAAACTCCTCCCAACAGGAGTGATGGTGTACTCATCAATAGATTAATCCACTGCTCAATCTGTAGCTGAATATGCTGCTGGGAGGTGGGGCCTGGTCAGACGATGCATAAGGGATGTGAACTGGAAGAGTCTGTCTCCCCCACTGCTCCTCCTTTTGCTCTGTGCTTCTTGGCTGCTATGATGTGAATAATGTTCTTCTCTCCGGCCCTTTCATCATACCTTTTCTGCCTTAGAACCAGTTGATCATGGACCCAAGTCACTGAAAGTCTGAGCCAAAATACACCTGTCCTCCGTTAAAGTATGTGCATTGGGTATTTTCTTCCAGGGACAATAAAGTAATTAAACAGATACCAAGGATAGGGACATTGGAATGACTATACCTGACACAGAAATTTAGAAACCTTTGAAAATTGCTGTGGAAGGAGTTTGGAAATCTCTGCAAATGGTGGCTAGAGAAATTCTAGAATGCTACAAGCAGAGGAAGCAATTACTGATGGGGGATTCTGGCTGGGGCTCTGAATATCAGAATGCTGATAGAAATGTGCTTAATAAAGCCAAGACTCAGGAGGTTTCAGATAGAAACAAGGACTCAATTGAGTTGGACTCAATATATTATCTTCTCACAGAAAATTTGTCTACATTTTGCCCATGTCGTGAGCCTTTGCAGGAGACTCAGACTAAGGGTAGCAGAATATGGTAGTGGAGGAAATTTTAAGGCAGCCCAGCATTAAGGTGGTGACTTGTATATTTCTATCTGCTTTCAGCCAGATTTAATGTGAGAAATGTTAGAATCAGGAACAAAGAGCTGATTTAAAATGTTTTCAACTTCACTGAAATGGAAGGTTTACAAAGTTGGATCAAAGAAAAGGACAGTTGCTGCAAAGATACGCATGAAAACAAAACCAAGTTCTTTGCATCAGGACAATAGGAAAGATGTCATGAAAGTATCTCAAGAATCATCAAGTCCCCACTCTTCACCATTTCAAAGGAGGGAAACTATAAAGTTTTCATTTTGGAAGAGAGCCTCAGAGCCTTCTGTCCTAGAAGGGCTTCCTAGGGCACTGATGCCCCAGTATTCCTCTCCTAGTGCTAAGCCATCCAAACATTAATAGACGTCAGTTGCCAAGATCTACAGGGCTCTGAATACTGCTCTATCAAGTGACAGATCTTGGCATTATCCATGGAGCACTGGTTTTATTGGCATGCAGAATGTAAGAGGTGTGGTGTCATGGAGACTTCCATCCAGATTTCAAAGGAAGCCAGGCATTGTGCCTCTCTGAGGGCAATGTATGAAGTTGTGAGAATGAAGCTGAAAGTACTGTGAAAACCCTAGAATCTGGAAAGGTCAGGAACCTGGATTGTCTGCAATGAAAGGACATCATGAACAAAGCTTCCCTAAGAGAGGCAAAATGAAGCTGTAAAAAAAAGTCTTAATCTAGGGCTCCCAGACTATTTGGAATTAACATCTTGCTTCAAGTGCTGGACACTGAATTATAGGATTTAATGTTTTCCCTGCTGAGTTTTGATCTTGTGTTGGTCCCATTCCTTTCTTTCATTCTATTTTTCCCTTTTAGAAATGGAAATTTTACCTTGTGTCATTTTATGTCACCAGTATTTAACTTTTTAAAAATTGTTACAGGGCATCATAGCTAAAAGCCTGTTTTAAGACTCAGAAGACTTTTGACTTGAACTTTTTACCAGTGCTGAGCTGAAAACTTTGGTGACTCCAGGAGATGGACCAAATGCATTTTGCATATTGAGATGACACAATTCTTTTGGGGATAGATTCAAACATTATAGTTTCATCAAAAGTGTCCCCCTAAAGTCTCATGCATGTAAAAGGTGATTATTCCACTAATGAGTTTATAGCTACACATGCTGTTGAGAGGTGGGGCTGGATCAGAGAGGTTTCTCACTGAAGGCATGAAATGGAAGGGTATGTATTCGTTGGCGGGTCATTCCTTCATTTTTTGCTTATGATCACTAAGATGTGAGCAGCTTTCATTCACCAGACCCTCCTACCAAAGCATTTTTGACTTGAACCTGGCCAACCAGGAAATGAACCTGCTGAAAGTATGAGCCAAATAAACCTCTTTTTTTTTTTAAGTGGCTGCTAAGCAATTTGTACCAGTAATGAGGAAATAATGTAACTGAAACAAAATAATTGCAATAATGGCCAGTATTCCAAAAGAAAGCTGCCATGAGTAAGTAGATAAATAAACATTGGTTAAGAACCATCATACCTCAGTCTTGAAAGTTATGGAGCTAGATATATGTGATGTATTAGCCAGTGGTATACAATTTGCCACTTGAAGGAAGTCTGTTTTATAGAGAAGCAAATGATACTGAACACAGAAAAGCAGGACTAAGAAATAGTGAACTGAATCCTTTGACCCAGTTTTGCTTGAGATTTGTTTACTCCACAATTTCGAGTTACATAAGTTGATATATTTGAATTTTGTTTGGGTGAGATGCTGTCATTTGAAATCAAAAGTATTCTATTCAGCATTGAATGGCAACTCTCAATATGTCATTAATTACATTTCAATATGAGCAAAATTAGCTTGTCACAAAATCAACTAGGAAACTGCAAAAGTTTTCTCTTTGAGTAATTAACCTGAATTTTATTTTTATTTTTAGCTACACAAGGAAAAGAAGAATACATAATGTTAGACAGACATACATTCATGCATTCAAATTCACCCTGAGTGGGTGATGAATCTTCTCTTAAATGAGAGTGTCATGTTAATCTTTCTGTGAAGTCCATACAGAGTTTTCCTTATAGGACACTAGAATAGGGTTTGTAAGGGATAAAATATTTAACTCAGCTTGCATTGTGGATATGAAGTTTATTGAATGCTAAAACTAAAAATATCTTGGCACTATGGTCTCTGGTTTTTTGTTCTCTAATTTATTTTTCTCTAGTTTGTTGTCTGCCACAATGCTGCACGATATTTTCCAAATAACCTAATAGTACATGAAATAATTCTCTAAACACAGAGGTCAAACATGCTGTAGCCTCTGTAGAGGCTACAAGCCTCTGTAGTCTACAAGCCTAAGGGATTGATTAAATTTTAAATATGTGACTGAATTTAAAAATTATAGAAAGAAACTACTAGTATACCAAGAAATCAAACACTTAAATCCCAGATAGAAATTCCTCATATCAAAAATCTGTTTTTAATTAATAAATTAGCACTTGTGATTGGAAGCTACAAGCCTATATTTTTTGATCCCAGAAAATTTCAAATTAATATAAGACTGCCCTCTCTTCTCTAAATCTCCAGAATGTTTAGCATGATTGTTTGGTTATTTTAAGGTTCACAATGACGAACTAATTGTGTATTTTGTCATAAACACTAAGTATACTTCCTTTGCCTGATTAAACTTACAGGGTTAAAAATATTTATTCATTGAAAAATCATGATCCCAATTGGAAGATAATAGTTAAAAAATACTGATATTCTAATTGTTAGAATATCCAGGTGTATAATTGAATATTTTAATGAGTGATACATTCATATTTCCACTGATTTTTACATGCAATTTTATACACCTTAGAACAGGATTAACATGGTTGAACCTAGGTGATTAGGAGGCTGAGATATTTGAATACAAGGATAATTAAATCAAAAATATCTTACTTTAGCTCAAGTTGACTCCATTTATAAATGCCCATGTTCAGTGTTACAAGAAGAAATTCTGTATTTTGGGCAAAGTCTTCTGTTTGAAATGTGTACATAAGCTAATAGTGGCCAATTTTGTTTAGCTCTATAATTATGAACTTTAAAATGTACAATCAAAATTATAAAATTTCCTCATTCTTGAGAGCCACTTCATTTTATTTTAGTTGTGTGATGAGGTGGGAGGAGAAATAGACTTGCTGCTAATTTTCTGTCACTGTTTAGCTGGCAATAAAAGAATTATTAGTAGATGAATGATCTGCAGGTGAGTATTTAATAAGATTTAAGAGTACTTCAGAGTAACATGGATGTAAAACTGACATTTCTCTTCCAACTATTTTGCTGTTGAAGCTAACATACAAGGTGAGGAAAGTTCACATTAACTTCACAAATTACTTTTAATTTTTCTAGAGAATAAATAGCAGAAATTCCATGTGAATTTTATAATTGTCCATATTTGGATATCTTTGAAATGCAAGTTAAGGTAGATCCAAATAGTGGATTTTGTCCCATTTTGTACAATTTTCCGGTTTCTTTTTTTCAAGAAAAAACTATATCATCATATTGCATCTTGTTTTTTGAAGAAATTTCTGTTTGTAGGGTAAGGAAGAAAGTTCTTTCCAGATCTTCAACTTTGTAGTACCATTACCTAGCTCTTAAGATCTGTGATTTTCATCGCTCATCGCAGGGGTTGTGGGTTAATGGTTGATGTCTTGTTATAAGTGAGAATGCACCTAATCTTCTGGAGACCACTAATAATAGTTTAAAAAAACCTAAGATGTTTAATTAGTATCTCAAATAAACCTCTATTTCAAAAGTGCAGTCATAAAACTGAATTTCATCATATAATGATATGATATTTTGCTGAGAATTCAGAAGAAGTAAGCATATGAAATAAAAAGGTGATTATGTGAGCTAAATATAATAATTGACTTGCCTGTACTAAAACTTTTGGACTGTGCACGTATAGTATATCAAAACCTCATAGCAAGAGCTGGTGACGTCACACAACTTCAATCCCAGAACTCTGTGAATGAGGCAGCAGGATGCATATTGGAACCCAACCTAGGCAACTTGGCTTTTTAGAAAAACCTCGCCTCAAAAAAAAAAATTAAAATGACTGGGGATGTAGCTGTAACAGAGTGAAGACCATAGTTCCAAAAATATCATATTGTATACCTTAAATATATACACTAAAAAACATGAATAAATAAAGATGTATAAACCCATTTAAAGAAAAGAAAGGCTGATTGTTTGTTTGTTTGTTTGTTTGTTTGTTTGTTTTTGGACAGGGTTTTGTCATGTAGTTCAGGTCATCCTTGAACTCACTATATAACCCAGCTGGTTTTGACCTCATGGTGATCCCCCTGCCTCAGTTTCCTGAGTGCTGTAATGACAGACAAGTGCTATTGCAAGAAAGACAACTTAAAGCTGTGTGTTCCTTAAACATGGCATTGTTTCTCTGTCACAGAATATATCATAAATCAGCTTCATTATTGAAGACCACAATGGCCAAGTGCAATGAGTCAATGTCCCATGTCCAGTAGTAATACTTCAAATGGGGAATAGCAATGTTAAATTACCTAAAAGAACAGAGTGTAAGTAACAGTGCTAGAAAAAGTGTCGTTCAGAAGTTACATGTAAATATTTGCATTTATTCTCTTCACTGTTCAAATTTGACCCAAGATATAAAGTTTGATTTTGCAGTTGCAAGCTAGATGTGCTACGGATACACTTGAATAATGAGTACCCAATTAAGTAAAAAGTAACCAGTTACATGACTAATGACATTTTACAATAGATTAATCCAATCAGGAGGGCTAAAGAGATTAATAAATAAATGAAGTAAAACAAAGAAGCAGATAAATAGAGCAAGTTACTATAAAAGCAATGCAAGTGGTCAACTTTATCTGAAATAGAAATAAACATAATTGTCCATGAGAAAAAAATAAATGAAAACAAATGCAATGCACAGTTTGAAATTCTTTAAATGAATTTTAATTCTGACTTAAAACACAGAATGCATGCTTGTCACAAGTAACAATTAAAAGGAATTGAAAAAGTGCTTAAAAATTAAAGTTGTGCAATATTTTCATGTTTGATTCTTAGCCAAAAGATAGTAGAATGCTTAATAAAATCACTGAAGTCATATTCTATATTCCATTCAAATGGAAGTTTTTGCCATGGAAATAGACTAATGATGGGGATATGGATCAGGTAACAAACTGTAAATATTCACGTCAGTGTTCTGTTATTTTTGAACAGCTTTGTTTATGATCTGGAAGTTCAGTGATATATTAAAACTTGTAGGTGGTGCTGGTTATGACTTTTTGCTCTTTGTTATCATGCAGCAATTGCTTTATCGTTTCCTGGATTCAGTAGTTAAAATTTATGTTAATATAATACTGCATACTTGAACTTGAAAAATGAATTGAGTCATGCATTTAGGGGGAAAAACCACATATGTAATGAGAAAACATGAAATTTTTCTGAGTGATTACAACTCAAAAACCTTAGATTATGATTGTTTCACAAAAATTTCATTACGTAAAAGATAATTGCTTTTCTATAGTAAAGTCAACAGGTACTTTGCATTCTTTTTTCCATTTGTTACTCCATCAAAAACTTTTGTTTGCATTTCAAGTGAAAGATAATAAAATTATTGGAAATTCCTATCTTATGAGGCACAAAGTCAAGCAATAATAGTACTAAAGATGATCTTGATAGAGGTGTAGAGGGTTAGAAGTAGTGTTACTATTAGTACCATCACTAAAGAGCACAATCAGTACCTTTTCAGTTGCTGAGTCTTTTTGTATGCATTAAAATAATTTAATTCTTGCATTGTAGCAAACCATTTATTATTATTTCATTACTGTAGGCTTCTCATGTGTTTAATGAAAACACTTCTTCTATATCTACTCACTGATTTTTGAAGGCTGATACACCAAATGCAAGAAATCCAAACATATATGCTATTATCAAATCAGGTTGTCTATTGCTCTCTACTAACACACTTTTTTTGTGTGAGAAATTTTACTGTCTCATATTTTTTTCAATTCTTTTTTCCTTTTTTTTTTTTTTCTTTTTGGTACTGGGAATCAAACCCAGGACCTTGAGCTTGCTAGGTAGGCACTGTGCTGCTGAGCTACATCCCAGTCCTATGTCTCATATTGAATGCTACTAGATGGAAGCCAGTATTTGGGAAGAGAAACACTATCTTAGTTGCTTTTCTTTTGCTAAGACAAAATACCCAACATGCAAGGTTAAACGAAGAAAGGTTTATTTAGCCCACAGTTTGTAGAGGTTTCAGTCCATAATTACTGACTCCAAGGCAGGGTGGTGTGGCAGACAGGCAACG
>RJWT010033089.1:0-13978 GCA_004365215.1 Cuniculus paca
AGGAGAACAGTTCCAGCTCCAGCTCTAGCCTGCACCCTCATTCCTCTACCCTCAGAGAGACAGCCCGGTAAAGGTGGAATGTGCAGCCCCTGTACCTCATGCCCGGCTCTGCAGTGTGGGGCACCCTGTCTTCCAGACTGGTGCTAAGGTGAGTTGGGGCCCAGAGTGAGAGAAGGACTCTGGGAAGGCAGGGCTAGGATCTGTGGAGTTCTGGAGTGTGGGGAAGGAGGCACAGGTCTACAAGGACGACTCTACCACTCCCACGTGTCTCCCGCCCCCAGGTGACCTTTCTGCTAGAGCTGGAGTTTAGCTGCACCTCCCTCCTGAGCCAAGTCTCCCTGAGGCTGACTGCCAGTAGGTGAGAATAAAGGGAACTTCCTCCAAACCCTTTCTCATTGAGTCTTGCCTGGGGGGGTCAGGGGCAGGAATAGCATTGACTCCTCTATCAGCAGAAAAGGGTATCGGAGGAGGAATTTCACTGTGAGCTTTCCCCCACTGACTCTGCAGCAGTAGCCTGGAAAGCAATAGGACCCTTCAAGATAATAAAGCCCAGACATCGGCCTACATCCAATATGAGCCTCGCCTCCTGTTCTCTAGGTACGGCCCAGCTCCTAACTAGGACCCAGTTCTGACTCCAGACTCATATTCTTTGTTTTTTTCCCTCTCTTTCCACATGCTTCAGTGTTCTCAGAAACATAAAATCTGACACTGCTTAATCTTCTTCTCCTTACTCCCACTCATGACGAACTTTCTCTTTTAAACATCTTCTTCTCCTAGATAGAGCTTTATCAGACTCTGGGCATTGGAGCTGGGATGTGGGGATACAGGATGTGGCCCTAGAGATTATATTAATTCTATGTTATGTTCTATTTCTTTTTTTCTCCATGTACCCTTCTCTCTTTATTCGTATGTTGGTCCTACTTTCCCTGATCCATATGCTATATGCTGATCATGTACTCCCGTGTCTGGGTCATGGATGTGATCTTGTATCTCCTGACTTGGTGTCTACACAGTGAGTCTACCCTGCACCGCTACGAGGTTCACCCTTACAGAATCCTCTCACTGGGTCCTGGTCCTGAATTCAAAACCACTCTTAAGGTGAGAAGCTGGAGAGGTTTTGGCATGACAGAGAGGGTGGGGTTGGGAACAAGCCACAGCTGTGTGGGAAAAGGATGGGATGGTCTGTCTTAGATTTCAGTGATATCTAGTGTGAAGGGGGACAGATGAGATTTCCCACCTCTTCCCATTTCCAATCCTTTCAGGTTCAGAACCTTGGCTGTTATGTGGTCAGTGGCCTCATCATCTCAGCCCTCCTTCCAGCTGTAGCTCATGGAGGCAGTTACTTTCTGTCAGTATCCCAAGTCATCACCAACAATGTGAGTCTGGGTGGGAGCATGTGGATCCCTGCTGTTTTGGGCTGGCTGACCCACTGAAGCTCCCTACTGCTCTCAGAGCTCCTCTTCTCAGTGGACTTTTCTTTTATGTGTATGGCTTCTTTGGGAAGAAAGAAAGGGATTACACATAGGACCATTCCGGGGTGGGTAGCACATTCCCTCTCAGCTTGCAGATTCCCCCACCAGCCAGGAGAATCTTTCATGTCGAATATTCCTCCAGGCAAACTGCACAGTGCAGAACCTGACTGTGCCCCCAGGGCTTCCTGTGCATCCAGAGGAGCTGCAGCACACAGACAGGCTGGTATGAATCCTAAGAGTGCACAGAGGAGGCATGCAAGTAGATCTGTGTGCCTTCTGACAGTGTCAGGGGGTAGAGGTGGAAAGAGAGGATCTTTCTATTCTGGGGTCCTGATCTGTCTCTCTCCTTTGACAGAATGGGAGCAACACTCAGTGTCAGGTGGTGAGGTGCCGCCTTGGGCAGCTGGCAAAGGGAGCTGAGGTCTCTGTTGGACTACTGAGGCTGGTTCACAATGAATTTTTCCGAAGGGTAAACTTTTCCTTTTTGGCTATTCTCTTTTCACTCTGGGAACATTAACAGGTTTTAGAGGTAAACATATCTATTTTGAAGCTTCAGTTTTGCCTCTTACCAGTTATCTGACCATGAGCAAGTTTTTGTACTGCTCTAAGGTTTTTCCTGACCTTTAAAACTAAAAAGGTACCTATTTTACAGAGTTGTAAAGAATAAATGAATAATGAGTTGGACATATAGCGAACACTCAGTGAAACCTACTTGCTATGCCTGTATTATTTTCTTCTGTCACTCGGTTCTATAATGATAACAGTCAATTTTCATTAGTAGGACACCTAAATTTAACCAGTGCCTCTTATATAAAAGTTGCTGTATTAGCTCAACATTGAGGAGAATATCCCCAACATTAAGCACTCCATTGTAGGTGTTTAATGCATTTTTGTTAAATTAATTATTAATACTACATGCAGAATACTTATTGGAGGATAGTGAGAAGTAAGATTATATAGTTGAGGGCTGGGGATTTAGCTCAGTGGCCTAAGCACCTGCCTGGCAAACACAAGGTCGTGAGTTCAATCCCTGGTGCCACAAAAAAAAAAAGATTGTATAGTTGAAAGGAATCTAGGTGGTGAAAGGTCTCTGATCTAGGGGAATGAAATTGAACTTAATATGATAAGCATTCAGAAGTCAGTATGAGTTCATGAGCAGGGAAATGACATCTTAATTACAAATAGCTATTTAGCTATAGTGTACCTTTCCATATACTTTGAATAACACAAGATCTTTGGCATGTAGGCATATGTTTTAGGGAAGCTAAGTCTGACAAACCACCCTCTTCTAAGTCTGGTTCTCTTTTTATCTTTCTTTTGTACTTTCTTCATCCATTTATTCTTTTAACAAAGATTTATTAAGAAGCTACTACATACTTGGCATTGTGCCAGGCACGGAGGACACAAAAGTTAGTAAAGCACAGACCTTAAATTTCAAGGCTCTTATAATTTCATTTATTTATTTTTATTTGGTACTGGGGATTGAACTCACAACCTCATGCTTACCAGGCAAGCACTTGAGCCGTTGAGTTAAATCCCCAGTTATAATATAATTATAATTGAGTAGCAAAAGATAGAGAACACTAGATATATTAGGTTCAAAGGCATATTTTTAGGATCAGCTCAGTTCTGGTAAGGATACTCTTGGCTGCATTACATATATGTCTGGTCTCTCTCTTTCTCCTAATAAAGTGAGTAGGACTCAATCATGGTGTCTCCACCATGATGATTTTATCTGATCCTAATCACTTCTCAAAGGTCCCACCTAAACAGCATACTTGGATAAAATTTCTACCCTCTTAATATCTCACAATGGAGATGAAATTTCAGTACTTGAAGGTTTGGAGAACACTCAAACCATATCCAAACAGTAGTACCAGAATTGGTGGAAGTTAGTAGGAAACACTTTCCTAATTCCTAGAGGGGTAAACTTCAACCTAAAGAGGGATGGAAGCCAGGCATTGTGGCACATACCTATAATTCCAGCTACTTAGGGGCCTGAGGCAAGGGGATTACCAAGTTGGAGGCTAGTCTAGTTTAATTTACCAGGTCTCTGTCTCAAAGTAAAAAGGTCCGGCGATAAAAAGCACTTCCTGGGTACTTCAGAGAAAGGAAAAAGAAGTGTAGAGGTTAGCCAGAGAAAAGGAGAGTGGAATGTATCTTAGGTAAACAGTGTATTTAGGGTTTTTTGGGGGGTTTTGTTTGTTTGTTTGTTTGGTACTAGGAATCAAACTCAGGACCTTGTACTTGCCAGGCAGGTGCTGTGCTGCTGAGCTATATCCCTGGCCAAACAGTGTATTTGAAAGAGCAAATATTTTCCATCTGTTACCCATCTTCTCTTTTACCAGTGGTCTTCAACCTTTTCTTCTGATCTTGAAAATCCTGGAAGTTGTGCTGCTTAGCCTGAACTTTGTTCTTGGGGTTCCAAGTAAAAGAACCATCCATCTGACAGTGGCTTATTTTAAATGTCTTCCTATCCATTTGTTCCACAGGCCAAGTTCAAGTCTCTGACAGTGGTCAGCACCTTTGAGCTGGGAACTGAGGAGAATAGTGTCCTACAGCTGACTGAAGCCTCCCGCTGGCGTGAGGTAGGGCTGGCAGCCGAGTGTGAGAGCTGTGAAAATAATGGCGTGGGATGGGGGTAAGGGCACTTGTGAACTTTTTTTCCAAAACAAATGCTTCTCTATGAGGCAGCAGTCGGTGGGTCAGAAGTGTTAAATGAAAATGCTAGAGTTCCATTGTCTCCATTCCTACTTCAGTTGCCATTGAGTAGGAAGAGGTTCTTTATTCTGGTTGGAGGCCAGCTTTGCTATAATGTGAGTGAAGCTAGCTGGGTTAAAAAGCAGTGTGAAAAAGCAACTCTTCTCCCCACAGAGTCTCCTAGAGGTGATTCAGACACATCCTATCCTCATCTCCCTGTGGATCCTTATCGGGAGTGTCTTGGGAGGGCTACTCCTGCTTGCTTTTCTTGTCTTCTGCTTGTGGAAGGTAAGCACTGCTTTAGTGAAAGCAGGGAACACTGTGTCCACTACTCAGAATTTGTTTTCTTTGGAGGGGGCAGTGCTGGGTATCAAACTCAGGACCTCACACATGCTAGTCAAGGGGTCTGCCATGGAGCTGCATCCCCAGCCTAAGGGATCCGTGATTATAGCAAGGAGAGCATACTTCATGCTGGGCAGCTAAGCAGGCTGAGGGTGTCATGCCCAGATCTCCTTCACTGTACTCCACAAATGCTGGTTGAATTAAACTAAGCCAAATAAAATAAATTCAAGTCCTATTTTGGAATCAGAACAAAAGTGAAGACCTCAGATAAATCTGAGGGCTATTGGCAAGGTCCCCAGTCTGGGCATTTGGCATTGACTCTTATCTGTTCTCTATAGCTTGGTTTCTTTACCCGTAAGAAAATCCCCGAGGAAGAAAAAAGAGAAGTTGGAGGAATGAATGCAGAATAAGGCTCTAGAAAGTCCTCTCTGGCAGCTTCTTCAAGAGACATGTGTCAGAGCAGAGGTTTGAGGTCCCGGTGGGATCAAGAAGCCACTGGACTGTCTCCTCAGGCTCACAGCCTGACTTGACTTTTGAGTCATGGGGATGCTGCTGGCACCTCAAACAAGAAGAGCTGGCACCAAAATCAGCAACACTCTGACCCTGTGCACAATCCTGATTCCACAGTCAACACTGGGGTCTTTGTTTGGGGACCTCTATTTTCCCTATCTCCAGGAATCAAAAGAATTTTTTGCTTGGGTCCCTGACTCCTCTCAGACTTCCTCGTTGTCCTTTCTCACAATTTGCAAAAGATGAAGGTTATCCTCCTCCATTCAGTACCAGCTCTCTCACCTTCCTGCCTGCTCCCCACTCTACAGGAGGGAGCTGACGTTGGCTTAAATGAAGTAAAGTCAACATCTGCTGCTTTCCTGTGGAGCTTAGTGATTCATAGAGCTGGATGGATAGAGTCAACAGGAAAAAAGGAGGGAGGAGGAAAAGCCACAAGAGACATTCTGTACAATTCCAAGGAACAGAGAAGCCTTTAGACAGGCAACTGCCGTCCCCTCTGAAACCTGAGACTTGGTAGTGCACACGCCCTCCCTCAGGTGCTAGGGAAACAGAGCTGCCCCCAGGCTTGCTGGGTGAGAGCTCCCCAGCCCTCAGCCTTCCCTGGGAGCAAAACTAGGGCGGGGTGCCTGATTTTCTGGAGCCAGGGGCCCCCGGGTGGTTAAAATCGGAATAGCAGAGGAGACCCGGTATTCTAGGCAGGGTTTTCTCCACTTTCTCACATATTACTCTTCAGCCCTCGGTGGGACCACCTTATGGAAAGCAGACAGAAGGGAAAAGGTTGCTGATCTAGGGTGAAAAACCCTTCCATCTTCCCAGGTTGGGAAGCAGCAGCCCCATTCAGTCCAAACAAGTGGGACTGTATTAAAAAGCAGAAGTGGGCAGCAAGAGGTTCTTGGAGAGTAAGACTTTACTCGCCCAGCATTCACTTTATAGTACAAATAACTCCTAGGAAAATATTTCTGTGGCAATTTCGGTCATATTTTGTAGGATGTCTCTGTCAGAATCAGTTTAGTAACCCTTAATTGGTATTTACTGGAAATCACCAAGATAATTTGTTTTTATCATATCCTCTCCTCATCCCATGTTATGGTCGTGGTTGGTAAAGACAAGTGGATTCTCATAGACATTTCAAAACCTATGTTTCTTTGGAATCAAGACGTTGGATGCCAAAGTCAGTTACTGGTCTCCGGAGTGCATCTTTGATAGCCATCTGAAGGATCAGCACCCATTTCTACCTGAGAAAAAAGCACCTGATTGGGCAGCTCACTAGTAGCCTCAGAACCTGTCCTCCCAGGCTGTTCTTGGGGGCTAACCACAATGTTTATTTTGGCATGTCTCTGGCCTTCTGAAGAGGGCCACTCTCTTGGGCATTGTTTCTGTTTCCTAGCACCGTGGACAATATATCAGATGGTCAGAATGAATAAAGGTCAGTATCAAATACTTCTGGCTCTCTTTGAGTTCCTGAGGGTATAGGCTGCTCAGGAATGGTAACAGGTAGATTCTTGGTTTGCCTGAGACGTTACCTAATGGAGTCAGTCACTGGAAGGCAAAGTTATGAAGTATTTTGAGTATTTGCTGTGACTCTCCCACCACAGATGTGCTCTGACCTCCTGCAAGTCTAACCTGCTTGAGTGATCGTAGAGTGTAAACTGTAGTTTTGAGGTGCACAAAGGCCTAAGTTGAAATCTCAAGTTTGCTGTTTATTACCTATATGGTCATGAGCAAGTCATAACATCCCAGAGGCACAGATAACTGTAACGACTGTGGTTAGGAAAGAAGACAGATGTGGGTTTAAATCTAGGCATACCGCTTAAAACTATTTGATCTGAGACAGAGTTAACTTCTCAAAGTCTCAGCTATCTTGTCTTTAAATTTATTACCATTGTGAAGACCCCCAAGCAAAGTGAGCATATAGTAAGTACTTGATAAATGGTAACTGTGAAATATTTTGTTATAATCTACCTTATCATGTTTTATGAAGATTAAGTGAGGGGATATATCGAAGCCCCAAGTGTTATTCTTGTTCTGGTGATCTATTTCCCAGACCCTGAAGATTTATTTCTTTTGTCTGCTATTATCTCCTTCCACTTATCCTATGCCTTGTCTCCTTTAACATATGCTCTTGAGCCCTCTAAAGTGATAATTAACTGATTAGCTTAAGGATTTTTTTCCCATTTTTTAAGACACCCAGATGTATTCCAGGTTCCTTTTGTGATATCCAGAGTTCTAGTATCTCTGAGGAGGAACATGCACACTTAAGCAATGGTCTTCTAGAGACCGTATGTGTCTGCGTCTCTTACCTGGCCCTGAGATCATGCCCTGTCTGGGATGTTAGTCAGAGACAGCATTCTGCTTTAAGTTAGTTGAGTTGTTTTGTGACAGGAAAGTGTTCGTGTTGCCCCTCCCTGCACTTCATGTAGACTACAGTTTAATCAACCTTGTGGAGTATATTATGCCTGGGGGCTGGAATTGAGGATATACTTATGTTGATAGACTTCCCTCACTTCTTCACTCCCAGTGAACCTCCAAAGGGAGGAGTTTTCTTTAGGACTGATTCATTTCATTATTTATTCATACAATTTTTTCTCCATTTGGAGATCTGTCTCCTATCCATCCTTAGCCCCTGAGTAGGGATTTTTCCAACCCCAGCCTAGTCTTCAATAAGCTTGTTGCCCTTTCCTTTGCAGCAAACCAGTTTGAGAAGCAACTGTGGAAACAACAGGTTCTCCCCATACACTAGAGAGTTCCTTTCTTCTTGTTTTTTGCTTGCTCCTTCCTTCCTTCCCTTATCAGACATTAAACATTTAATATTTGCAATAAATGAGAGTGTAATATAAAATATAACTGCTAGCATCAAAGAACCCAGCCTAGTAGAAGAAACAAGAATGTAAAGAAATAATGGCAAACATTAAGAGATTGTTGCTATATATATAATATACCAGTAAATACTAGGAGTATGTTGTACGCAGAATGCCCCCTTTTTTGGGGGGCAGAGTGGCAGAGTTTTAAGGGAAAATTTTATCACATTAAGAACCTTGGGCTTTATCCTGTAGGTTTTCATATGCATGTTAATGGACTACAGGGGCTGCAAGGAAAAAGGAGAGATGAGAAGACCAATTGGCTGCAACAGTTCAAGCGCAAATTACTGAGAGTCTGAATTGAAAGGGCAGTGAAAATAAGAAAAATAGTATTTGTATTTTTTGAACTCAAGATGTGCTGAGTTACATCTCAAGTCCCCCTCCATCGATCAATTGATTGACTAAATGGCTTTTAGATTCTTGCTAAATTGCCCAGGTCAGCTTGGAATTTGTGATCCTCCTGTCTTAGCTTCTCAAATTGCTGTGATTGATTATAGGTGTGAGCCACCATGCCTGGCTTTTTTTTTTTTTTCTACTGGGAATTGAACTCAGGACCTTGTGCTTGTTAGGCAGGCGCGTGTGCCACTGAGTTATATCCCCAGCCCTCTTTTTTCTTTTTGAGACAGAATCTCAGTATGTGGTTCAGGCTGGTTTTGAACTCACTACGTATAGCCCAGGCTGGCCTCAAATTCAAGGCGATCATCCTGCCTCAGCCTCCCAAGTGCTGGTATTATAGTCATACGCCACATCGCCCAGCTCTTTTTATTTTGCTTTGTTTTTTTTTTTTTTTTGTCTTTTTGAGACAGGGTCTCGCTATGCAGTTAAGGCTGGCCTCAAATTCACAAGGATTCTCCTGCCTCGGCCTCCTGAGTGCTGGGATTACAGGCGTGCAGCACCACGCCTGGCTTTCTTTTCCTTTTCTAACTCCAAGTTTCGTTAAGAAATTGACCCAAATCCCCTCTCCCTCGGGTTTTGTCCCCAAGTTGCAGCGGGTCACACGTTTTCCTGCTCAGTTCCCTGCTTAGAGATACACCCTCCTCGCGTTTCCAAACTGTTCTCTTTAAATCGTCTTTTGTGCCTGGGTTTTTGGCGAAAGGCTGGAGGAGGGGAGAAGAAGCCATGGTAACTGGCCAAATGTGTCTGGATATAATAAAGAATCGTCATCAACGGTTAAAGGAGCTGGTAAGACCTGAGGTCCTCCAGATTAGCCGGCCCCTCGGCCTCTCGCAGCTCCGATGCAGGGCGGGGCCGGGGCACGCTTGGGGGGGCGGAGTCGCATCCGGCACCAGCGGGGGCGGGGCCAGCAAGGCGTTACTGCCGTTGCCCTCCGGGGTTCCTTCTCGGTTGGAGGAGGTCGGGGCGGGCAGGTGAAGAGTTGGTGGCGGGTTCAGATTGGGAGAGCGGGGCTTGAGGCCAAGCGCGCGTCGCAGCCGCTGCGGCTTTTCCTCCTCTGCAAGGGGCGGGATGGGGCCGGGCGAGGGGCGGAGCTCTAAGCCCGGTCCTCCGCTTCTCGCCTCTGATTGAGCGGGCCGGGGCCGGGGGCGGGGCCGGGGCGGGGCCGTCTGGTTTTTGACAGCTGTTTCTCGCACAACCGCAGCTGAGTTCAGTGGGTTTGGGAACTTGTGGCCCGGCTCTCCGCGAGTCCCCGTCCCCCCGCGTGGCCCCGGCCCCGGCCCCAGCCCCAGCCCCGGCCATGAAGCGCTTCTTTTCCTGCTCCAGTTCACAAGTGGCGGTAGGTGCCAAATGTGTGGGAGAATGGGGCTGGGGGTCCTAGCCCTACGTTGACAGAGCCCTAAGTCCCAATCCAGGCACCGGCGCCTCATCTCTTCATTGGTCTTTCCAGAACTTCTGCTCCCGCGATGCAGCCTGCCAGCCCTGCTAACTTAGCTTAGTGGTGTCATCTGTAACGTGTCCCCCAGCTTGATTTGCCTTCCTTCCTAACATCTACCCTCTCCAAGATCTTTTCTTTTGGTTTTGCACTAACTTCTGGTGTTTTCTGCAGCCCTGTTCCCTTCTTAAAACCCTTTTCTCTATTGCTGTGTCTCCTCAAACCGAACCACCTACAAGCATCTGTCCCTGCCCAGCTCTTGGCTCCATTCTACCCCTTTCCCACAATTCCTGCCCCATGCTACATTTTTCAACCCTGCCCTGTGCCCTCATCGTAGCCCTCCGTTGTGGCCCCATCCTCACTGTTTCCTGTCATCCCAACAGCAATCTTAGCTCTGTGTCTCCCCCTAACTTTCTACATAGCTCCCTTTGCCCTTGCCTCCATCCCAGCCCGCGCCACTTCCACTCCCATTCTCAACAGTGCCACGGAACCTCAAGCATCACTCCAAGCCTCTTTCCACTCCGTGCTCCCTCAGCAGCATCCTTGTGTTCTCTGCAATCTCTGCCCCACCACCCAATCCCACTTTGCTTCCTTTTGCTGGATCTCCTCCTGCCTGCTTACTGTGGGTTAATCTTGCAGTCTAGCCAGCCTGACAAGCACTGCCAAGGGACTGGGTGAGGTGCCTGCAGAATCCACCCTGCCAGTTCACTGCAGTATCTGGTCATCAGACTGGTTCTTGGGCCAGTCAGGATTTTGTGCCTGTTTCTCTCCAGTGTTTTCCTTCACCCTGACCCTCAACTAGTTGTTTAGGACATGCATTCTGTTTCCTTTGATTGAGTTCTGGAAAAGTGATGGTGAAATGAGAGGATAGAGTGGACTTACCATGAGAGTTCCCTGCAGAAGTATTCTTCATGTTTTCCCAGAAGAAAATATAAAGAAAAAATAAAAAGAAGAAGAAAACACAAGGAAAATTACAGAAGGTGGTGGTATAGGGAGTGTTTACAGTTTCTCATCCTCTAAAAATTCCTTACAGAAAGACATCCCATCTGGGGGTGGAATTTTCTATGGAGATGTGGATTATGGATCATTTAGAAATTAATTAGCTAGACATCTGTAGCGATGTTGCTTAGCTAACTCAGCTTAGTGTTGTCATTTATAATTGAATATGAGAATGTTCAGTTCACACTGCATGGGCAGGTCACAGAAACCTGGAAGAAAGCTATGAGGCAAGAGTAAGAACTCTGTTGAGGCCTGTCCCTGTCCCATTTACATTTGCTTCTAGTTTCTCCACACATTGATCAACCACTCAAAAGGCATTTACTATTGCAGGCACCAGAAACAGAGGCTACCCAGATGCTCTCTTAACTCGGAATGATTTTCTTATTCATATGAACCCTTCCTTAGACACTGAAAATCCACAGCATTGCTCTTCCTTTCAGGTCTGTGGAGTCTGCCACCTCCTTAGGAATGGGGAACTACTTCATTTTTCCTGATTTTCTCATCCTTGGGCAGTGCCTCTTTTTGAAGGTGTTTGAATGAGCAATGGGCTGGTTCCTAGCATTTGTCACCATCCCTCTGTCCTTCTTGATTCTCTCTCCCAGGATTTGGTCATCAGAAATGTCCACCCATTCTAAACTTTTCTTGGTATAACAAGATCTTAGCACAGTGGGATTAAAAGAAATAAAATTGGGTACATTTAGAATTATCTAGTAGGAAAAAAAAAGAATTATCTAGTAGAAAGAAAACTTTTTTCTGAGTCAGACTAGGGTTGCAGAAAGCTTAAAAATAAGTCAGTTTCAGCTGCAAGTTGTTGCCTCCTGAAACTCGCCTACTCGTCTCATGATAATTTTCCCCACTACTTTGGAGAGCTAACACATTGGATCCATTTTTCAGAGAAATTGTGTGACAGCCTTCCTGGCTATGGCTTCCCAGTCATTCTGGGAGATGGTCTCTCTCTGTGCCTGTTCACAACCTTGAGGTTGGGGCCAGAATCCAGCATCCTCAGATTAAGGTCAAGACTGAAAGATCAGTGATCGTCTCAACTAGTCTGTATTATCCATTACATAGGGATATCAACAAGCATAGAAAGCCCAGCTTCTACAATCTTTTTTTCTTTTTTTTCTGATACCAGGAATCAAACCCAGGGCCTCATGCTGTGCTACTGAGTTGCATCCCTGGCTACAATCTTATTTTAACTCAAGTAGAAGATAGATACTTTTCAGAATGTTTTACATATGAGTTTACTAGACTTAGGTCAGAAGTGGAAACAGAGTTGGGTATGGTGACTCACGCCTGTAATCCCAGCACTTGGGAGGCTGAGACAGGTGGATCGTTGTGAGTTCGAGAGCAGCCTGGGCTACAAAGTGAGCTCAAGGCCAGCCTGAATGGCATAGTGAGACCCTGTCTCAAAAACACAAGGGCTGGGCACCTAGCTCAGTGGCCTAAGCGCCTGCCTGGAAAGCGCAAGGTCGTGAGTTCAATCCCTGGTGCTGCAAAGATTACTCCCATGAAGTTGTGATGGTAATCCAGTATTTGCTATCCAAGGTACTAAAGTGGACAATAGGCTAAATTTTTAATTTATTTTTTATTAATTAGAGATTGGACCCAGAATCAAATGGGTAGGCAGATGATCTGCCTCTGAGTTACATCCCAAGCCCTCTTTATTTATTTATAATTTTGAAATTTATTTAATTATTTATTTAGAGATAGGGTCTCACTATGCAGTTTGAGTTGGCCTTGAACTCACTTTGTAGCCTTCAGTGGTCTTGAACTTCCAATGATCCTCCTGCCTCAGCCTCCTGAGTGTTGGAATTACAAGTGTGCACCACCATGCCTGACTATTTATTTTTTTCTTTGAGATGAAAAACATCTCACTAAATTGTCCAGGCTAGACTCTAACTTTTGGTCCTGCTGTTTCCAGAGTAGCTGGAATTTTACAGGCATGTGCCTTTGTGGATCTTGGGATTTGGAAACATCCCCCTTGTTCTTTTTTACTTCAGCTCTTCAGAGGTTTTGTCATAAAGAAGTTTGTCATTCTAAACTCTTCAGATAATGAGATTATAGGGAGTAAATTAGGTGATTTAGAACTATCTAGCAATAAGGAAATGTATCCACATTGCCAAGAAGCACCTTTACTATCTAAACAGCCTGTTACTCATTCACTGATATGAGCAGGATCTTTTCCTCCCTCTTCTAGCTGGGGAATTATGAGCCCAGGAATATCCAAAGTGTGCCCAGCAAAACCTAAAAGGATGGAGGTTGGAACTAAGATTTGTTATGTAGCTACTATGTTACTGGTACAGAGCTAAACACTTTACACATTGTTGTATCATTAGGAAACAGGTTCAAAAAAAGTTTTTATATGCTTAATATTCATAAAGGCAGAAAGTGTTAGAATAAAGATTTTGTTGTCTTAGGGTTAATTCATTGTGTCAACTTGAGAAGTTTTAGAAGTTTAACTGAGAGACTCAGCAGGGAGCCAGGGCTCTTACTTTGTAAATATTCTCATCTTGTGCAAAGGAAGGCAAGGACATTTTGTGAGTGTTACACCCACCCTGAAGGGTGGGGTGGTGGGTGTACAATATAAGGCAGGAGAAGAGGCTTCGGCTTTTGCTCTCTTTTGCTCCGGCTGCTGCTTTGAAGTGTTGCCCCAGTGCCATGCCACCCTGCCTTGGAGCCATCTGATTATGGACTGAAATCTCCAGAAACTTTGAGCTAAATAAATCTTTCCTTGCTTCATTTTGGTGTCAGGTGTTTGTCTCAGCAATGAAGAAAAAGTAACCAAGACAGAATTTGGTACCAGGAGTGGGGTCGTTGCTGTGACTATATCTGACCATGTGGTTCAAGAGCCTTTGGGAATGGCTTATGGGAAGAGTTTGGAAAGGTTCGGAGATGTTGCCTGAAAGAGAAGCCCTGGATTGGCTTAGGCTGTTCTGTAGGGGAGATTCTAGTCAGAGCTCAGGAGCCCAGGAGGCTGATAGAAAGCCTGCCGGTAAGGACCAGGCTCAGGAGGTTTCTGCTGGGAAGAAGGACTGCACTGGGTGTCGGACTCCAGTTGTTGTGTGTTATGACTTGGCAGAAAGTTTGTCTGCATTTTGTTCATGTCCAGAGACTTTGCCTGAGACTAAGGTTAAGGACAGTGTACTAACTAATCTGGCAAAAGAAATTTCAAGGCAGTCGAATATTGAAGCTGTGGCATGGCTATCATTGAGGGCTTTTAGCCAGATTTACATTGTGAACCAAGAGCACAGAGCCCAGCAGAATGATTT
>RJWT010033090.1:0-13978 GCA_004365215.1 Cuniculus paca
CAGAGTCCAGCCCCATCCTTCCTGGCTGAAAAACTGGCCTTGGTTGCAAGACAAAGCAAGAAAACCCTTGAAATAGAGACAAACAGATCTCAGTGTACATAGTAGAAAGCCATTGCCATGAATGGAAATTGGCAGCTGTAACTGCAGATAAATTCATTGACAAAAATTGATAATCACAAGAAAATATTAAGGAGGAAGTAGACTTCACATTTGGCTAATTTGTTTGAAAATCATCTTTAGATACAATATTACAAAGTCCAGTTGAGAAAATTTAGTTTGGAAACATTCCTACTGAGTTGCTAGGGTTTCCCTTTTTAAATATTTCAAGGATGTAGTAAAACTGTCACTCATATGTTGCTGATGAGAGCTTTTCTGAATGTTATACAAACTCAGTATCTCAAATTTATGTAAGCAGTTACTTAGGACTCAGTCATTCGGGTTGCACCATCTACCTTTTTTTCTCTTGGTTTATTTTTTCTTACTTACACATTTTTAACAATGATATGATGGTGAACACTCCTATCATACCCTATTATGTTAAACTAGGTTGTTAGGAGACCACAAAAAGAATCTGTGCAAAAATAATAATTAAGTAAAAAGAGAAGGAAAGAACAGATTATAAAATATTCTACAATTATAACTTTTAATGGTTGCAGTGGCAAGTAAATATCTCAACACAGTCATTCTACAAGAAAGGGTTACAATTTGATTTTTTTGAATTTAAAAAGCCATTTCTATTTTTTTCTTTTCCCCTTTCTTCCTGATTCTACTTTTCAGCACTGTCACCATAATACAAGGCAGAAAAAGTATTAAATTCGCTGTGGGAAACGAGCCTTCATTTTGTTCTTTTTAAATAATAGGCTTATAACTATGCAGGACAAACCCTCCTGACATTGACAACTTTAAAGCATCTCTCTCTCCATCTTCAGCTGAAGGAAGTAAAAGCCATTGTTACTGATGTATGTGAAATTCTGGGAAAGAAGCAGAGCAGGGGGAAATATGTATTCTCCATAGTCCCAGTTAGGAGACCAATTTGCAGTTTACCGATTTCCATACAGTTGGTTTTATTCATTCTATTCCTTTGATTATTTGTCCAGTTGCAAAACCACATGTACCCACACATTCCTTGAATTTAACCAGATGAGGTCTGACTATTGCCGGAATAAAAAATGCATGGTGTTTAGTCGTCATTGTATTTGTCAGTGGGCTATTTAGAAAATTAGGTTAGCTGTATGCCCCCCTCTTTATCATCAAATATGCCTTATGTTACCATGTGGTGGAAGTGGGATACAAAGTTAGAGAAGAGAATATGATTAGTTATTTAAGAATGATATATAAATGAAGCAGCTATGTGTTTCTACCTGTTTCAGAATATACACTGATAACACTGTAAAGGATTTCCTTTTACTTGTTTGTTTCTATTAGTGACTTGCAAATTTGTTTATAGAAAAACTGTGATTCACATTACTCTGAACTCAGTGTTTTATACTCTGAAGATAGTAAGAATATTAAAACTAGATAGACATGGTAGACAGAGGACAAAAGATAGAGGACTGAGGGATATTCAGGTGAAAATTCATAAGAAAGAAAAACTAAGGAATACAGAAGGAAAGGGTAGAAAGATCTCAAAACCATATCTTATGGTTAAAACTGTTTAGTTTCACAAAAATAATTATGTATCACTCTTATACATTGTTTTAAAATATTTAGAAGATACTTAAGAGTGAGTTTGTTCTATATCTCAACTAGTAGAACTAGGATAAATTGACAAAAGGCACAAAGATATATCTGTTTATATATACACCTAATTTTGTATTCAAAATCACAGAATCTTATAAAGTAATGGGTTATTAATCATTGAATTCTTGCAAACAGAAGTGTAATAATTATCCAGAAAGTCAGAATTGATAATTACTTTGATTGAGAGGAGATGGAAGACACTCAAAATCACTTGTAACTTTCTGATCTATAAAACTAATATATATCATGTGTATTATGTTGTCTATTGAAAATTTTGAATTCATCTTCTCCCCAAATGGGATAAAACAAAATACTTCATTTTATTAATTTTAAGTTCTCTGCAGGTAAAACCTGTAAGCCCACAGAATCCTTTCAAATGTCATTTCAGTCCAATTATAGATTATAGTCTATTATAGATGATTATAGTCTATTATAGATGAGAAATTTAATTTTTATTTTGTGTCATTTGAATTTTAAAAAATTACAGATGACTTCAAGATGGCAGGAAAAAAAAAAAACACAAGTCGTAGTGTGAGGAAGTAACGTGGAAAAGTTAAGACTTGACATGTACTCATAAAAATACCTAACTGAAAGAGAAATTTCGTTCCATAAACCTGCTTTGGAAGAAGTAAAGAAATTCGGCAATTTGTTTCTGTGACACCTTACTAAAGCCACCTCAAATTCAAATTCTTCTAGAGCACAAGTAAGTGGGTGTGTCTTTAAAACCCACACGTATGTCATAGGCTATTGTGAAATATTTCACCACAAGTAACCCAAAACCCTACCATCCAAAAGATTCTGAATGGTATATATAATAATACAGTTACAATGTTTTATTTTCTATTATTTACGTTGTTACATTGATACTGAATTCATTTATGTTGAGTTTCAACAAGAAACAAACTGAAGTATAAGTTCTCTAAGAAAATCTTTTCATAAATCAATAACAGCTTTGTTCAGTCAACCAACTGCATGTAATCTGTAAATATCAGTATCTTTAAGTTCAGAAAAAGTCAACTCATTGGTTTTTTGAATAAAACTACAGTTATTGAAATAAATCTAGAACATTTAAGAAATTTTTAAAAATGACCGATCTCATTTTACATCACTCTTATGAATCTCATCAGTCATAAAGGTTGAATAGCCCAAATGAGTTTTTTTCTCAGTGAAATTATATAAATATATATATAGAGAGACTATATAGAATATATAGATATATAGAATATATACAGTATATAAAGAGAGGTTAATCTCTATATATACTGTATATATGTATAGATATATATATGCATATTTTCCATGTCTTTAACATGAAAAGCTAATCACTCTGAAAAGGTTACATGTACATATTAACTAAGTTAACAAAATTGCTATTCTTTAACCTGTGCTATCTCACCAAGGAAGTGAAAATGCAATTAGGCAAATATATAAAGGTCAGATGAAAAAAACCAATGCTGAGAAATTATTGGGACAAACCTTGTTTGGTAGGGTCATATTTAACAGGGTTGCATTAATGATATTGTTTTTAAGCAAGGGTTTATGTGCAATTTTAATTTTTAAGATTACCTGGGAAGTACTATTTCTGGACTATTAACTTTTTTTTTCAGTATTTAGATCACAATTCCAAAAGACTTAGCTATATTTTGACAGGTACTGACAAATGGTGCCATGGAATTGTGACTCGATTGTCACCTTCTGAGTACTCCAGCTGAAAAACTCAGGATGAGTGCTAGGTACTAATTAGAACTGTTATATTAGGAAAGTAAATACAATGGTGTCTAACATTAAACAAAGCACAGTTCTCATCAAAAAATGGTTTCTTTTGTGTGTGCGTTAGTCTATAAAACCATTTTGCATGTTAATGAAGCACAAACAATTATTGCCAGAGTACCTAATTTCATGCAATTACAAAAAAAAAATCACATAAAAGCCCTAGTGTTTGTTGACTTATGATTTTTTAATGCTAATTTTGCACTTGATAATTTCGATTCCATTTGTACCACAGTGCACAATTAGGTTTTTTATATCTGTGAAGATGAAGGCTAGTAATGGTAAAAATAACTCCTTCTGTAAAAAGTAAGAGAAATAATCACTGCCAGAGGAGCCTATCAGACAGATTGGAAAGATGGAGAAAAACAGTGAAGGGAATTCCATCAGGGTAAAAGCAACATTACTTCAGCTGAAAGTAGAAAGGACCCACACTATTTCTTACAGCAGTTGCTGAAAGGGAGAGAGAGACAGAAACAGAGAATAGTTGAGTACTGGGGAGAAAATGTATGGTGAAGACATCAGCATTAAGACATAGGCTGCCACCTATTACATGGCAGGCATGAGTTAAACTATAAAATTGATAATGTAGAAAACAGCAAACTTAAAGGTGAAAGTCTCTAGTAGGTGTTAGAGTTAGTTAAGTAAAGAAATACTATCAGTCAGTGATTTCAAGTACTCGTAGAAATTTCGGTGAAACGTTTGATAAAAGGTTAATTAAAGAAAAGTTTGAATGACAAAGAGCTTCCTGTACTAACATCAGTTGGAACAGGCAACTCTGGGTTTTCTTCCTCCAGGTTTTCATACTTCTCTCATGAGTACAAGAGAATGTACCCCCTCAAACTTTGTCATAGAACAAGAATATAATCTTTTACTCCAATGTAGATGTTTGTGTGAATTGTTTTTATCTAGAAAAAATATGAGACATATAGTATGGTAAATGTAATTCGTTTACAGTTTTTTTTGTTTAAGAAAAACACAAGCCACTTGGAATTATTTTAACAAATGTTTATCACTGACAATATTTCTAAGAATTCTTAATTTTCTTGTTCCTATTACTTCTTAGACAGTGCCACACACATCATGTGCAAACTTAGGTTTAATGCTACTTTCGAAGCTGTTGAATAGAGCTCAATTTAAAACATGCAATTTTTGTAGGTCCCTTTCATATTACTTTTTAAAATAAATGAATATTTATAATGACTCTGTTTGTGCTATTAGAATAAAAGCTTCAAAATTCCAAGCTTTTTAACATAACTATTAGTTTACCCTTTTTTTACATTCAATATTATGTCTTTTGTATAATTTATTAAAACCATTCCTCACTGCATTTTTTATCCAGTGTTGGATTTTCCTAGCACTAATTTTATAATTAATTTTTAGCCTTCTTTCTCATTCACTATGATTGAACAGACAGAAAACTGTATCACATGAAAATATTATTAACATATCCTTGTTATGATGGATTGCTTTAGTGCTATAAAATTTTAGATAAATATTTCATAATTATTTTAACATAAATATATACTATATCCTTCTGCCTCACTAAACTTCTCTCACTACTCTCTGCTTAAACTTTTCTTCTTTTTTATAAACCACAAATTTACCAAAAATAATGAAAAAGGAAACATAAAAGAAGGAAGGAAGGAAAGAATGGAAGAAAGAAGAGAAGGAAGGAACCAAGGAAGGTAGAAGGGAGAGAGGGAGGGAGGGAGGAAGAAGGAGAGTTAAAGAGAAGGGATAGAAATTTGGGGTAATTCTACCTCATGCTTGTACTACCTAAAGTAAAGAAAATCCCTAGGGTTTTCCTTATAGGTATTTCCAGCATTACTGCTTAACTTTATGCAAACATAGCAATATGTGTTCTTTGACAATTTGGATACCTATGATAAATACTTACTGAATATGTCGTGAATTTTTAATGTAAAGATTTTTTAAATTTGCTAGACAATTAAATCTGTTGAAGCACAAATGAGAATGTCAATATTTAAATGCATTACAAAAGTATATCTACTTATTGTGAAAAATCATTTTTATATCATAAAATGGTGGCTAATTGTAATGCAATAATCATGAGTTTATTCTCATGACATTTCATTGGATGTTTTATGCATTTAAATATATATTTTAAAAATTATTCAGTATCTTTCATAATTGTATTGAAATGTACACCTCAAATCTTAGCATTATCAGAAAGCATATATAGGATAAAATAATTGCTCATTAGTCCAATAGTGTTTATAAGTCTAAAATATAACTGAGTATGAGAGGTGAATAATTTGAGAAATTAGTAGACATTTTGGAGGATGCATACTCCCATAAGCACTACATTAAATAATCATTTTAAAATGGTTAGATACAAACACTTTAAAATAGTTGGTGTCGTCAAAGTAAATCAGGTAAAATGTTTTCCCTATAATGTTTTTAAGCCTTTAGACAAAACACAGATGGCTAAAGGAATCTATCATAAGGAAATATTTGCTATTCATAAAGCATAAAGTCATTTCTCTCTCCCAAAGTTAAAAAATGATAATTACAATAAAATTTCACTTAATGTAAAATTGTCACCAATATTTCTTCCTCACATTTATTCTCCTGCACCAAATTCTGTTTCAAGAAATGTGAGAAAGGCACCACCAGCCTCTCTGGAAAATCCTCAAGTATTACACGAGCATCTCACTGTCTCTACACTTAACCCTTCCCCTCCACAACTGCTTTGTCTTCCTGGCTAGGGGATCAGGAAACTTCTGTTAGAGGATTCCAGCTACTCAGTTTTCAAAGAAAGTCATGCTCCATGTCAGCTACTATATGAGGTTCCTTCTCTGCCCACCCCCACCTCATCTCCTTTCCGAACTGCAGAGGCAGACCTTCGAACATCCCCAGTCTTTGAACGTCCAGGCCTTGGTGAGAGAGAACACTCCCTATGTCTCATCCAGGGTTTTCAGCTACTGTCTCCATGTATCCATTCTACAGCTGAGAGGACTTGCCCTACTGTTTTATTTATGATGCAATCACCTGCTGTAAGGAGGTGAACAGTAACTGCTATTCCATTGCATAAAAAAGCCTTTTTAGCCCTATGTTATAAACATTTAAAAGTCTCTCTTTTACCCTTTTAGAAAAAGCACAGCAGGAGGTAGATAGAGGTCACTAGGAGCCTCTAATTCATCTACATTTATAGCAGGTGTTGCAAGCTCTATTAGCAGAAAATGTATGACGTTGAGACCTAAATTTAATGTTTCACTTAAAATATCTGCCTCTCTGGCTAATGCCAGGAGCCATGTCCATGATTGGTGGCATATAGACAGTACTAGCAAAAACTTCCCCTTTGGTAGAAACTATCAGTTGGAAAACTGCTGATGATATACGTGAGTATCATCCCAGAAAATTCTATTTAATATTTTTTCCAGAAGTCAACATTGCTGTACACAATGTTTTCTGCCAATAAACAGATGTTGTATGGTAATCGACATGTATGTATATTATCTTTTAGTTCACAAGTGAAAATTTATTTCAACAGTGATAGTAACACTTTTCTCATTTCACCAGCACCAGGATCCTAAAAGTGACTTCAAAACCACTACACCAACTTGACACCCCAAAAAAGCTTGCCAAGTGCTGCAGGCTGACTTCATCCTGTAATTATAATGGTTTCCTTACTGGGCTCCCTTCTTCTTTGGAAACTGCCTTCTTGTGAGTACTAAATACATCATCAGTGAGTCTCATTCTCATGTATTACACTAATACATCATTGGGATGACAACTGCTTGTGATGATCTATTAATGCAATACATCAGAGTGAGGCGTTTGAATGGGGTATTACTCAGAAACCAGTGCCGTCTCCATAAAGCCAGGTCTAAAATCCAATTCCATTTAATGACACAGAATTCATAGCATGCTAGCAGCTGGTTGATACTGCCAAAATTCTAGCATCATCAAAGAAATTATTTGCATTATCATTAAATTATCAACTAAAACTTTTTTCTTTCCTGAAAATGGATTAGTCTAGTAAGTCAGTAATTCAGACTGCACAAGCTCACCATCTCCTACAACACACTAGAATTACTTTAAATTGCCCATGAATAAAACAAATACCCTTTTCCCTATCCTGATTACTTCACATTTCATAGTCCTTAAAAAGGACATCAGATTTTCTCATCTGAAACACAATTTCTTTGGTAAACATACACACTGCATTGAATGTTCTTTGTTTGTAGTCACTAGACACTGTCTAAACATTTATACTTCTGTACATATTACATACATAAAAAAAGAAGAAACAGAAGAAAGCAGTGGAATTTGCTTCAGTCACTTACTCTGCATCTATTCGTGTGTCATTTGTCATAAAGCTAACATAAAGCACAGCCAGTCTCTGTGTTCTTCATGCCTTTGTAAGACATGTCTATTTGTGTTTGCACAGCTTACTGTGAAATTTAAATTGTGTAATCTATAACTCTTTGGTTGATGTTATGAGTAGGATTTTGGAATGTCTTTAATGATCAAATTTCAAAAAAATTTACATTTGATCTTTATTAGCATGAATTCTTTTTGAAAGTCAATTTTCACCTGCACATGTATATATGCATATACTGTATAGATATATGCAAATATATACATATATATTTCTTTTGCTTGTTAGAATCCCTTGAGTATTTTCTATGGTGTTTCATAACAATAGTCCAATATAATCTAAATGAAACTAGTATCAAAATTTCACAGTGTTAAACTCTGAATTTTAGATCCCTTTATTCTCCATTAAAACTAATACCAAACAGGAAAGTAGTATCACAGAATAGTGTCATTGTTTATGACACAACTGAAGTCCAATTGTATAGCACCCTTTTATCTTTGTAACGGATTTTTCAAATACCCTATTTTGTTTAAAAAGTACTCATTTATTGTTAATATCTTTAAAGAATTTTTCTCAGGATTTATACTAATGATAAATTTAGACATATGTAGGTTTATGAAAAACGTCTTAGCAAGTGACATATGGTCCAACACGAGTTACCATAGTTTGCTTCATTTGTGGGACAATCTACTGTTTGCCTGCATTCATTGTATTTCTTCACCATGTATTTTTTCTTCAACTTACCAAGAGCCTTTGATAATATATACCCTATTATTATTACCCTATATATATATACTGCCAAAATCTGAACCATAGATCTGAAAAGAATGCTATATATAGTTATATCTGTATATCTATATATAGTCAACTCACCTCAGTATCAATGTGTGTATTAAATATGCATTTCATTCAAGTTCAGGACAAAAATAACATCGAAAATAATCATTTAACACTATTTGACCAATTAGAAAAGAATTTTTATAAAGATGTTTTGATTTTGGAGCTGCGTGTCTGTGCCTGTGTATGAGTGTGTGTGTGTGTGTGTGTGTGTGTGTGTGTGTGACAAAAGGAACAAGAACAATGGTAAATAATGTATGTCCCTAGAAATATGGATTAATCGATCTAGTCAGAATCTGAGATAAAGCTCCTTGTCACTTAAAAAATGAATGCAGATGTGCTTAAATACATGACCCTCCTGCTTGAGCTTGTATTTCCTCAAAACTTACAAATATTTCCCTTTTCTTTTTTTCTCCTTTACTTTTAGCTTAAGAATATCTTAATCTCAAGTCTGCAGATTTTAAGTTTTTTTTTTCTTGTAACAATGCTCAAATTAGTTGTTTTTAGCTCTTGCTAGTTAAAAACTTATATTAAAATTAGACATACATAGTATTTGGGTAATATCTAATTGTGGAAAAGTAGTATAATTGTGATTAGTTCCATTAGAGATTTTTGTCTTCAAATATTCCTTTTAAAACTAAACAATATTTTATCACACTTGCAACTTTTAGGTTGGTCTCTAGCAATTGCCACTGCACACTGGGGTAGCCACACATGGAAAGCAGTATTCCTGCATTTCGGCTGCACAGGGTGAACACAGGAAAGTATCTTTTGTGCTTTGAAGCTACGTTGCAAGCCAGTTCATGTTGACAGAATTCCATGCAGCTTCAGGATGTCACCATTAGGGGGAAGTTGGCTGGCTGCCCTCACTCGGGGTATACGCAGAGACTGAGATTAAAACATGACCGATCTAAAACATGACTCGACCAGGGAAGAGCAGTCAAGAAGCAATTACTTCAGCTTACACAGGTTTAAACCATATACTTCCCAGGACAAATGTAGTAGCTTTCTGCACTGGAAAATTCTTAAAACTGAATTTGGGCAACATTTGGTGAGGTTCTTTTTACAAATGACTGAGAGAAGTTAGAAGGGAAGGAGAAATTATTCGAGATGCTGCCTGTGTTCAGTCATGCATTCTGAAACCTCACGACCTTATCCTGTATCACTTTTGTTTCAGAAAGTCTGATCCGTTAATGTCTTCCATCACCTTGAGAGAAAAGCTGAAATAAGTCACTTAATTTATAGATTGATGGAACAAACTTATTTAAAAATTCTCAGGATGTTATCATGAATCATGTAGGCCTATTAAACTAATTGCTAAGTAAATTTAAGCACTATTACAGTAGAATTCAGTGGAATTTATCATCAATCTGGAGAGGTCTTTGGTGGTCTCATGCTGCCCCCCACAGATATGTCCCAGAACATTCATTAGGCCATAATTACAAAGTCTCTTTGAAGAGGCTAAAAATCCCTAGACTCCTCTCATCAATTATTTTCACCTGTTAATTCATTTTGTGTGAGGTAATAACCTCAGCATAATAACAAATGTGCAAGTACTCCGATTTTGCAATTAAAAGCAGCAGGGCTTCTATTTTGATCATACAGACTGTGACATCCATCATAGAAAACAATTTGGGCCTAGCAGGATGACAGATGCCACACTGATGGCTTTACTAACTAACTGCCTGTCCTAGGGAAAAAAAAAAAATGGTCGGGCTTCAGTCTGCAGCTGCAAGCTATCTGATAGCTTCTGACCAGTCAGCAGGAGAAAGCCTGCAGTGACTAAATTACTGAAAGGTAATTTTACTTCGCAAAATGAGGATTTCTGAGCCATAAAAGTATGCATTCCAGTGGCTGCTGTAATTTGGAAACAAATAGCCCTTTTCATTTGAAAATGCCTGGAATCACTGCCAGTGCTCAGGACGTTTTGTTTCTGAGGCTTTTACATGAAAAATACAATGTAATTCTCATTATTTCTGCCCCCATTCACATCTTATTAGAACACAATGCAAGGTGGTTATCTCTGCTCTCTTAGGTTAAATCTACCCAAGGAAGTTTTTTTTTTTCCTTCCAACTTTTGGACAGGTGCCTAAATAATAGAATGCTCATTTCTGCCATTCAGTATATATCAAGTCCCAGTGAGCTCTCTGAATTGGATCCCACCATCCTGCTCAACTGAAAGACAATTACAGTAAAGGGGGAGCGGTGATTACCTTCCCATTCTGGCTGCAAGGAAGAGAGTTAGGTGCTATCGATGCAAATGAAAGATTTCTGCCCTTATTTTTTAAATTATATTTTTTTTAAAAAAAGAATCCTAACCCATAATCTTGTCACTTTTTTAAAAAAAGTATCCTAACTTTTCTTTTCATTTCAAAATTCTAGCGCCAAGGATCCCATCCTAGTCATCAAAGGAGTAATAACTATCTTTTCTGAAACGTATACTATTACACTATTGTTGATTAAAAAAAAGAGCATCCATATGTGAGACTAAGTGTGGTTAACAGAAAACATAAATATCACCATTGTTATCTTCAAAAGGAAAAGATCTCAGTAGACATTGAGAAGGTTTGGGCATCATTGTTTCTCTTGCTAAACTAAATACAGGAAATAGATTGTGAAACATGGATCACCTAATATAATAAAAGCAAATATAAAGTGCAAACAAAACCTATATTCATGAAAATCACTACCTTTTGAGGACTGTGTTCAGATTTTCTTTTGTATGAAACAAGATAGCAAAGGATGAGGGTAGGACAGAAGGTTAAGTATAGAAAGAACTTCAACTGTCTTGCCAATTACAATGTGAAGACAATCCTGTTTAGGATATTAACAGACCAGAAGCCTTATGTTTGCACTCTACCCCCACATTCCTGGCAGAAAACTAAGAGAAGAATTCTATTTCTTGGGGAAAAAATCTACAGTTTCTTAGTTCATCTTTACCAACTCCTAACACTGTCAGCAAGAAGGATGAATAGGTAGGAGCTGGCATATGCTGGCTTCTGGAGAAGCAGGAAACAAGAAGGACAATGTTTTTTTTTATTGGTGCTCTGATCTGTTTTCTTCCTGGACCACTGAAGGTATACAAGCGTTGTTCCTGGTTCCCCTTTGATATTTTTTAGGGTGATCCTTTCACATTCATTATTAATAAATCCTTTAAACTTGTTCAAAAGATCTGCTCCTTGAGGCCCAAGTCTCTTTGAATAGCCTGAGAAGTGGTGATACCCATGTTCCTTCCTTCAGCTAGAACAGTGAAAAATCAAATGAAAGAGACATGTTAGAAAACTAAATTGCAATTACCTATGTGAGAGATTCTTTAATAAAACGCCAGGAAGACTTGCCCTTTACGCACACGCTTTGGCTGTAACGAATGCTCAGTAGCCATCAACAAATTATGACTCGTGACACTTTTGCTGCCGCAGTATTAAGCCCAAAGTCCAATGGAGAAAATATATGGTTTTTATTACAAAATTGTTCTTGTTTACAATTCTAATATCCTCTTCATTATCTACTTTTCCAGACATTTTAGGCAGTTCTGAAGACCTGGGGCAGCACTAGTCCTGTCATAAAGAGAAATTAATGTTGTTAAAGTTGGCCTAGCTGCCCTCTGGGACAGCTGAAGATGTGGAAATATAAGCCTCCATTTTAAAAATGAAAATGATTAAAGGCACAGACACCTTGCTCTTAAAGCAGCCACTAAAACTTTTAATAGAACGCATAAGCATAGACAAACAAAAGCTTCCTTTCCTTTCCATTGTCTCCCCACCTCTCTTGGTCTCTGTTGCATTGTCTCCCTCTTTCACAACTATATCCCATGAAACACAGTTTACTTAAAAGACTGATAAGGGTAAAAGTGATCTTGTCATTATAAAGAACACATCAGTTTCAGCAGTAGCTTACTCAAGAATGACCTGGCACAGAGAAACCAGGAGAGCTCTCCGCAGATAGTCAGTTAGCTAATTGGGAGCTCTGTAACAGGTCGTCCTTACAAGAACTGACAGGCGTAATTCAGCTTCTGGAAAACACTTGAGAACATCCTAACAGTCACCACTGATGGAAGTGTGCACCTGATCTTGTTTCTAGGATTTCTGGAAAGGTTTTCTTTCATGCAGGGGAAGCAAGGAAGGAAGAGCAACCAGCAGAGGTTACTCAGAATCCTCTTAGAGCGAGTGTACCAACATACCTTGTACAAAATGGCTCATATATCAGGAGAAAAATGGCAGGAAATAACTCAAAGGAATTGAGCATGACCTTTGCTTTCCAAGGGCCAAAGAATAACAGTCAAAACTTCACCTTTCTGATCCTCCCAACCTCACTCATCCCATCTGTTTAAGTGAACACTCTTCAAACAGAGCTTGAAAGCGAACTAACATATCTACTGTGCAAAATTTCTAATTGTATTATTTTCTTTCAAGAAATTTTGCATTTCTCTTATTTTGTCTGCCTGCCTCCCTCCCTTCCCTTCCTTTCCTTCTTTCTCCTTCCCTTCCTTTTCTCCATTCCTTCCTTCCTCTCTTCCTTCCTTCCTTCCCTTCTGATTTCTTTTTAATCATTTCTTCTTGCCAGCATTAATCTCAGACACAAATTGGTAATACTAAATATTATGCTATCTACATAAATTGCCTTCACTGTTATTTTGTGGTTGATTATTACAAGAGTTAATAAAGCTCATTACAAATACAAAATCACTGGAGCACAGTCAGGGTCACTGAGCCTCATCACGGGCACCCACCCTTCTCCTGTCCAGACGGTCATCACATGTTTGCTCTGCAGAATTAGCAGTACGCGTCAGTCACTGCAGCCTCAAATTTCCAAGCACAGTCATATAAAAGCCATACAAAACACAAATGAAGGGCATTTTAACACAATTTGAAGAATGCAACAACTTCATTTCTTTAAGCAGCCTGAGGGTGCAAAACAGTCATAGCGTCATGAAACAGTTCCTCTGCCCCTTCTTCATCCTGTATTCGTGTCCAGGTTTTGCCTTCTTAGATTCCTTGTTCTGGGTCCCTGCAATAGACATATGAAGAAAACATCTTTCCCTACATAGTAAGTCAAGAGATCTCAGCACCAGTAAATTATTACAGTGGCCACCAGTCTCCTCCTTTTCCTGGGGCCTGATGCAAACTGTTTGAAATTCCACAATTAGCTGTCCTGTCCTTTGTGCTTTGAAGGTTTGCGGGCTTTCAGTAGTCATCTAATTAAATTTTAATACCGTTAAGTATAAACACCTTACCAGAAACAACTAATACCTTGTTAGAGATTAGTTTGCAAGCAGATTTAAAGAAA
>RJWT010033091.1:0-13981 GCA_004365215.1 Cuniculus paca
GATTCCTCTTCCCTTGAAGCCTCGTGAACATTGTTTTGAGTTCATGGTGATGTGTTTCGTCTGGAATGAGATGATGTTCCAGTTTGCATTTCTGTATTGAGCAAAAATGCTCAACAGTTTTCCAGGTATTTATTGGCAATTTGTATTTATTCTGACAAGTGTGCATTCATTTCACTGTGCTGTTTTTTTGTTTTTGTTTTTTTGATGTTAGATTTCAAAGAGTATCAGGCAAATTTTTCCCATTCTGTAGGTTATTTCTTCATGCCTTATTGTTGTTGTATTGCATCCATGTTTGTACAGAAATTTTTAAATTTTATATAATCCCTTTTCTTTGTTGTCATCCTGTCCTACTTTCTGTCCAAAAAAATCAGTAACATTATTGAGAAAACAAATTTTTTTATATCTCTGCATTAAGAACATGAGAGGCTGGGTTCATTCATGTTTCAATGTTTGTTTTACTCTGATACAGGCATATATGTGATTACTGCACAAATATTACCATAAAAACTGTATTTCCTGGACAACAAAACCATAGTGATTTGAAATACTTATCTTTTAATCCTATGCTATGTCTATATTCTTGACCTCAACTTATTTTATTCCTTAAATTTCAAATTCAGGTATAGAGAAAACTGCTTCAGTTTCTTGTTGCATCTAGGTAAGTTGCCCCCAAAGTTACCCTTTATGCCACGATCATCCCATCTCAGTCTCTCCTGCTGCTGGGACTAAAGGAAACACATTTGGCTTAGACCTTTGTACATTAATCATAAATCATACCATAATATATACTTTCTGGAGACATTACTGTAAGTCACGATATGCTTTTAGAGCCATATTATGGTTCTCCTGGTCTCGAAAAATTAGAAATTTACAGCAGTATGGTTTATTTTTTGGTACATGTGGTGGAAAAATTAACACCAAATTAAAAGTCAATGCAATATAAATACAAGGAGTAAAATTTTCATAGTAAGAAAACATAAAAGTTTATGTAAATGAGAATACTGTCTCCAGTAAGAAAGAAAAACTTGCAACATTATGTACATCATATAATATACAATGATGTCAGGATATAACCAGGTATCTTGTCACATCATGAAAAACACATTTTCTAGTCTACATGTTGTGTGGAAAACACCTGAACTTTGTCAAAAATATATTTACAAGCCTCTGAAAATATATATTTTAACATAAAAGGTACCATGAAATTCAGAAACATAATTTGTTACACCACATATGGAGTGTATGCACCAAAAATTTAAAAGAAACATATTGGCCATACCCCAACAATTAATAGAAAACAATGTAGAAATTAAAGAGTTTTGTTTTTTACTGGTCTATACCATTCAATTCTAAGGACAAAACATTAACTACGTAGACACTAACGGTACCTGCAAATGAAAAGCACATTTCAGTTCACCACGTTCATTTAAAACATACTATGGATTAAGCACTCAAAAATACAAAATTATGTTAACTTTGTATTTCTATATTAAACTCCACAGATACACGATCTTGATATGTATAAGCGATTTACTGAAAATCACACAATGTGTGTACTTTAGGATAGCTCCACCTGGGATTTGTATGTTCTGGATTATTTATGAAGAACAACTGATATCAAACTTTTGTATTATTTCTTTCGGTCTCCACTACATGAGAAAGTTTAACAGGATTTTCAAAATAGACTTACATATATAAACTTTCTCCCCAGGGAGGATTCTTTCATGTTTTTAAGAATGTCTGTGGCCTGGCATCTTTCCCATTGCTAATCCACATAGGATTTTTGCCACTAAGCTATTTCACATGTGACAATCATCATGTGTGCTAAAAGTATTCACATGCTGCTTACATACATAGAATGAAATTATAGTGTGAGTACTTTCCTGTATTTTACATTCACCGTGCCTGCTGAAATCCATCCAACATTGCTTACATACATAGAATTTCTCCCCAGTGCAAATTCTTTCATGTATGACAAGATCTGCATGTGGTGAAACCTTTCCCACATTGCTCACACACATGGGCTTTTTCTCCAGTGAAATCTTTCATTTATTTGATGAGATCTTCAGGTAGTGAATGTTTTCCCACATTGCTTACATACATTGATTTTCTGCCCATGTAAGTTCATTCAAGTATGTTACATTCATTATTCCTGGTGAAAGTTTTCCCATACTGCTTACATAGATAGGATTAATATCCAGTGTGAGCTCTTTCATGTATTTTACATTGACTGTGCCTGGTAAAAGCTTTTCCACATTGCTTACATACATAGGGTTTCTCTCCAGTATGAAGTCTTTCATGTATCTGACAATATCCCTGCGTGGAGAAAGCTTTCCCACATTGCTTACATATATAGGGTTTCTCCCCACTGTGAAGTCTTTCATGTATTTGACAATATGCATGTGTGGTAAAAGCTTTTCCACATTGTTTACATACATAGGGCTTCTCCCCAGTGTGAATTCTTTCATGTATCTGACAAGATCCCTTTGTAGTGAAAGCTTTCCCACATTGCTTACATACATAGGGCTTCTCTCCAGTGTGAAGTCTTTCATGTGTTTGACAATGACGTTTTGTGCTGAAAGCTTTCCCACATTGCTTACATATATATGGCTTCTCTGCAGAATGAAAACTTTCGTGTGTTTGACAGTGACGTTTTGAGCTGAAAGCTTTCCCACACTGCTTACATACATAGGGCTTCTCCCCAGTGTGAATTCTTTCATGTGTTCGACAATGATATTTTGTGATGAAAGCTTTCCCACATTGCTTACATACATATGGTTTCTCCCCTGTGTGCGTTCTTTCATGAGTTTTACATTCACTATAACTCTTGAAAGCATCCCCACATTCCTTACATACATAGGGTTTCTCTCCAGTGTGAATTCTTTCATGTCTTTGACAAGATCCTTGTGTGCTGAAAGCTTTCCCACATTGTTTACATACATAGGGTTTCTCTCCAGTGTGAACTCTTTCATGTTTTTGACAATCTCCACGTGTGGTAAAACCTTTCCCACATTGTTTACATATATAGGGTTTCTCCCCAGTGTGAAGTCTTACATGTATTTGACAATATCCATGTGTGCTGAAAGATTTCCCACATTGCTCACACACATAAGGTTTCAGTCCAGTGTGAACTCTTTCATGTATTTGACAATGATATTTTGTGCTGAAAGCTTTCCCACACTGATTACATACATAAGGTTTCTCCCCTGTGTGTGTTCTTTCATGTGTTTTACACACACTGTAACTCATAAAAGCTTTCCCACATTGCTTACACACATAGGGTTTCTCCCCAGTGTGAGTTCTTTCATGAATTCGACGATGAGTGTTTCTGATGAATGCTTTCCCACACTGCTTGCATACATATGGTTTCTCCCCAGTGTGAATCCTTACATGTATTTGACAATACCCATCTGTACTGAAAGATTTCCCACACTGTTTACATACATAGGGTTTTTCCCCAGTGTGTCGTCTTTCATGATTTCTACAAGATCTGCGTGAGGAAAATGCTTTCCCACATTGCTTACATGCGTAGGGTTTCTGCCCAGTGTGAATTCTTTCATGTACTTGACAAGATCCCTGTGTGGAGAAAGCTTTCCCACATTGCTTGCATACATAGGGTTTCTCGCCAGTGTGAATTTTTTCATGTCTTTGACAGTATCTGTGTGTACTGAAAGCTTTTCCACATTGCTTACATACATATGGTTTCTCCCCTGTATGTGTTCTTTCATGTGTTTTACAATCATGGAACCTTGAGAAAGCTTTCCCACACTGCTTACACACAAAGGATTTTTCCCCAGGGTGAGTTCTTTCATGTCTTTCACAATCACTATGCCACTTGAAAGCTTTTCCACATTGCTTACATACATAGGGTTCCCCTCCAGTGTGATTTCTTTCATTGATCTGAACATCATTGTGTGTGTCCGTTTCTTGCCCCTCCACATTAGCGTCTCGGGTACAAAGGAATACTTCTTTATACTGATTCCAAGATTTATCTTGATAGTATTTCTCTACCTCTTCATTTCTGTAATGAAAAAAATGTCACAATAAAATGGGTCTTCATATTAATGTTTTACCAGAACCAATTCTGGTTTGATGCTTGCTAAGAAATTAAACAATGAATTAACTGAGTGCCTTGCAGGATATACTCAAAAAAAGCCATTCCAAAAAGAGTGATAACCATTTGGCAATTTTAAAGTTGGTATATTTTGAAACACAGAATGTTTATCTTCATTCTGGGTAATTGGTATATATGTGCATCACCTGTTGATCATTTTGATACCATTTCCCCTTTCATCCTCTCCCTTGTCTCCTTACCCTGTTTGTCTTGTCCATCTGCAAAACATCAGTCTTTCCTTTGTCTATCAATTCTCCTTTATTTTAGTTTTTAATTTTTAGTTTCTGGTTTCTCATGTAAAAGAAAGTATATGACACTTCTCATTTTGTGTCGAGTTATTTCACTTAACATTATAAGAGGAAGACCCATCTATTTCTTTTGTCAAAGGACATATTATTTATCTTTTTGGCTAATTATATAGCACATTTCCTTTCCCTTTTAAAAAAAGTGCTGGGAATAAAACACAGGTCTTGCACAATATCTCCGGCTTGTTTGTTTATTATCTGGATAGATTCTCATTGGTGATAAAGTTGTTCAGGCAGAGCTTCAACTTGCCAGTCTGAAGATTCTGGGTTTACAAGAATGCACAATTACATGGAGTCCATCAACAGCTTTCTTTATCCATGTATCCAGTGACAGATATCTAAGCTGCTTTCTAAGGGCTTGCCAGTTATAAATGACCTACATTGACTATGGGTATGTGTTCATGTGTATTAAATGAGGATTCTGACTCTTTTGACAATATACCTAGGAGAAGCATGTCTTGACCAACTGTTAGAAACATCTGTGTACTGATCATCATAGTGACTGTACTTAGCATTCCACCAGCAATGTTGGAAGGTGCCCTCTAAGAATGTTTTTTTTTTCCTCTAAGAATGTTAAATCAGAATGTGCTCTATTTTCTGCAGAATGGCTTGAAAAACATACTGAAACAGTGTATTAACTTTTAGTTTGAATATTTCCAGTAAGTTAGCAATTTTTTAATACTAAATGTGCTATATTCACAGGTATGCATAAACAGATATCCTGAAGATGAGTTCCTGTCAAAACACAAAGTTTCCCCCAACACCCTCACAATCTCAGCAGTGGATGGGAGGGTCGGCTATCCCTCCCCGACACCTGGACCACCTCAGCAGCCAAGGGGAGCCTCGGCTTCCCCTCCTCCGCACCCAAAATACCTCAGCAGTGGACAGGATCATGTGCTACCCTTCTCCCACACCCAGACGACCTCAGCAGTAGAAGGACTATTAGCAACCCCTTCCACTACCTGCAGTACCTCAGTGGACTAGTGGGAGCCTCGGCAAGCCCTTCTTCCACGCAGAGGACCTTGGTGGGCCAGCAAGAGTGCAGTGAGTTCCACCAAAGCAGAGGTCCTCAGTGAGTCAATATGAGCCTTGGCAAACCTTCTCCCCACCCGGAGGACCTTGGTAAGCCTGCAAGAGGCCTGCAAGAGTCCTTCCATACAGAGAACTCTGAGTGGGTTGGTGAGAGTGCCAGTGAGGCCTCCCTCTACCTAAAGAAACCCAACTAGGCCTGCGAGACTCCCAGGGTCCTGCCTGGGGTGCACACTACAGACAGGTGGGTCTGGTGGCCTGGAACAGCCTGCAGCCACAGTAACAGTACGAACTAAGGGTTGATTCATATCAATAATCTAGGCTAATCAGCCTAGGAAGAATATAGGACTCACTCAACTGGCCCTGCAGGAGGAATTCAGATGACTGGTCCCTCCCCTATGCTGTAGGACCAAGTGGCTGGATGAATGTCAGCCCCACAGTAGGACCCTAAGACACACACAACAGACAGTCTAGACTCATGTGATTCAAAGGACCAAAATATTAACCTGAGAGATGAAAATGACAAAACGAAAAAGCAAAATGTAATCTCCAGGGCCTAGCACATCAGGAACAAGTACAGGAGACATCGAAATAGGGGACACTGGATGTCACATGCCTGATATTTCTGAAAAGATAGCAAGTGAAATAAAGAAACAAATCCATGAGGCTATGGAGGAAATAAGATTAGAAATAATCTCTCAGGTAAAGAAAGAAATGACAACCTTAATAAAGGAGTTGCTCTACATAGCTAGAGAAGACATAGATAAAAAAGTACAGGAGCATGTGAAAATGAAAGAAACCTTGAATGAACACTACAGGAGAGAAACAGAATGCATGAGACACATTCAAAGAGCTATCCAGGAAATTAAAATTTCCATTGAAAGCTGGCAAAACCACCTGAATGAAACTGAAGATAGATTTTCAGACCTTGAAGATAGGATTGCAGCTAATGATCATGAAAGGAAAGAACTCTTAAAAATAACAAGGGATGGCTGGTGATTTAGCTCAGCAACATAAGTGCCTGCATGGCAAGTGCAAGGTTGAGTTGGATCCCCGGCACAAAAAAAATAAAACAAAATAACAAGGGACTATGGAATAACAATTAAACAGCTCCAAGATGATGCAAAGAAAACCAATACAAGACCAATAGGTGTCAATGAGAATGCAGGAATAAATGCAAATGACATTAAAAAGAAAAAAAAAACTATTTGCAGAAATAATAGCAGAAAATTTCCCAAGCAAGGGAAAAGAATCTGATATACAGGTAAGTGATGCATATAAAACTCCAAACAGCCATAACCAAAATAAATCTACACCCAGACATAGAATAATAAAGATCCCAGAAATTCAGCATAAAAACAGAATACTAAAAGCTGTTAGAGAAAAGATCCAGCTCACCTATCAAGGAAACACCATTAGAATCACAGCCAACTTCTCAACACAAACCCTCAAGTCAAGACGAGCTTGAAGTATTTCAAACCCTGAAAGACAACTTTCAAACCAGATTGATCTACTCTGCAAAAATTTCAAAATTAATGAAGAAATAAGATACTCCCATGACAAAGAACTGAAGAAATTTATATCCACCAAACCAAACCTAAAAAGATTACTGAAAGACATACTAGATAGAGATAAAAATAACCACAATTCCCAGAACAGAAACAAACCACCAGGCAGAGAAAACAAATAAACAAGGGAGGAAAGCAGGGAACTAACAACAGGAAAATAAAATGACAAAGTTAAGTCAACACATATCAGTTATAACCATCAATGTAAATGGCCTCAATTCACCAATTAAAAGAAACATTGGTAGAATGGATCAAGAAACAGAATCCAACAATATGCTATATACCAGAAACACATCTAATTCAAAAAGGCACTCACAGACAGAAAGTCAAAGGATGGAAAACAATATTCCATGCAACAGGAATACAGAAAAAAGCAGGGGTAGCTATTCTGTTTGCAGACAATGTGAACTTTAAACTAAAAATGATCAAAAAGAGATAAAGAAGCTCACTCAATTCTTGTTAGCAGACAAATTCAAGAAAGAGAGACAACAATCATAAGTATATATGCACCAAATATAGTAGCACCCAGCTATATAAGACAAATACTAATATATATGAAAAATCAAATATGCAATAACACAACTGTACTGGAGTGACCTTAATACCCCATTGTCACAAAGAGATAGATCAAGTAGACAAAATTCAACACAGCAATAACAGAAGTGAATCAAATCTGTGACCAAATGGACTGACTAGATGTTTAGAGTGTTCCAACCAATAACATCAGAATATACATTTTTTCAACTGCACATGGGACACTGCCTAAAATAAACCATATATTAGTCCATAGAACATACATAAGTAAATGCAAAGAGACTCAAATTATCCCATACTTAATATTTGACCATAGTGCAACAAAATTGGAAACTAATGGCAAAAGAAACTGCAACACATACATAAACACAGGGAATTAAATAACACCCTCCTGAACAATCAATGAGTTACAGATGAAATAAGAAATTAAACAATATCTACAATTAAATGAAAATGCAGATACAATACAGCGGAACATGTGGGATGTAATGGAAGTCGTCCTAAAAGGAAAATACACAGCAATGAATTGTTACATCAGGTAAACAGAATGAGTACAAATAAACAATCTAATGCTACACCCCAAATTTCTAGAAAAAGAAGAGCAAGTCAAAAACAATTCTCATAGAAGGGAGGAAATTATAAATATCAGAGTAGAAATTAATACAATTTAGACTAAGGAAACAATACAAAGAATTAATGAATTGAAGAGTTGGTTCATTGAAAGAATAAACAAAATTGATAGACCTCCAGCCAACTTCATCAAGAAAAGGAAAGAAAAAACTCAAATTCATGCAATGAGGAATGAAAAGGGTGAAATTACTAAAGATTCTGTGGAAATTCAGAAGATCATCAATACCTACTTTGAAAATCTTTACTCACATAGGCTAGAAAACACAGAAGAAATGGACAGATTCTTAGAGATGTATGAATTACCAAAGCCAAATCAAGAAGATATAAAAATTTTGAAACATCCAACATCAATTATTCATATTTAAAACTATAGTACTCTAAAAAAGGACAGAAGAGGACATCAGAAATTGGAAAGATATCCCCTGCTCTTGAATAGGAAAAACAAGCATCCTGAAAACGGTCATACTCCCAAAACTGTTACAGAGATTTAATGCAATCTCTATCAAAATACCATTAACATACATCACAGATCTAGACAAAACATTCCTAAAATTCATTTGGAAACAGAAGAGAGTGAGAATAGCAAAGGCAATCCTGGGCAACAAAGGCAAGGCAGGAGGCATCACAATTTACAAGTTGAAATTATACTACAAAGCTACTGTGATAAAATCAGCATGGTACTGGCACAAAAGAGACCTGAGGATCAATGAAACAAATAGATTAGAAGATGCAGACACAACTACAAAGACACTCAGCCACCTTATCTTTGACAAAGGGGCCAAACATGTTCACTGGAAAAAAGCCTTTTTAATAAATGGTGCTGGAAAAACTGACTTTCCACATGCCAAAGACTGAAACTAGACCCATGTCTATCACCATGCACTAAACTAAAGTCAAAATGGATCAAAGATCTAAATATTAAGAAAGAAACACAAAATCTACTGGAAGACAAGGTAGGTAGAAATCTAAAAGATATAAGGGTAGGCAAAGAGTTCACGAACAAAATACAAACTGCACGGGAAGTCCTTCAAAGAATTAACAACTGGGATCTCATCTTATTAAAAAGTTTTTGCACATCAAAAGAAATCACCAACAGAGTGAAAAGAAAACCCACAGAATGAGAAAGAATTTTAGCCAGCTGTCCCTCAGACAAAGGACTTAAATCTAGAACATATAAAGAATTAGAAAACATCAGGCCCCCTAAATTCAAAGACCCAATCCAAAAATGGACATTTGAGATGAACATGCACTTCTCAGATGAAGAAATACAAATGGCAAATAAATAGATGAAGAAATGTTCACCAACACTGATCATTCAAGAAATGCAAATTAAAACAACACTGAGATTCCATTTCACTCCAGAAAGAATCACTGCCATCAAGAAATCAACTGGTAACAAATGTTGGCAGGGCTGTGGGGAAAAAGGAACACTTCTCCACTGTTGGTGGGAGTGTAGACTGGTACAACCACTGTAGAAATCAGTGTGGAAAGTCCTCAAAAAACTAGGATTGTCAGGGCTGGGGATTTAGCTCAGCAGCCTAAGCGCCTGCCTGGCAAGTGTGAGGTTGTGAGTTTGATCCCAGGTGCCGCAGAAACAAAACAAAACAAAACAAAAAAAAAACTTAGGATTATGCCATTCATTCCCATTCATTCCAGCTATTCCCCTTCTGGATTTTTTCCCAGAAAAATTGAAAACGTTATGCCACAGCGATATATGTGCACCCATGTTTATAGCAGCCCAATTTATAATAGCTAAATCTTGGAAACAACCCAAATGTCCATCAACCAAGGAAGAGATAAAAAAGATGTGGCATTTTTATACAATGGACTATTACTCAGTTATAAAGAAGGATAATCTTGAGGCTTTTATAGGTAAATGGAGGTAACGATAGACCATACTTATAAGTGAAATAAATCAAACTCACATTTGTAAATATCATATTTTCTCCCTAGTGTAAAAAAAAACTGAAAGAGTAATAAGATCCAAAATGTACAACAGATATTGTGGTAATGAAAGGGAAATAAAGTGCTCAAAAGGAAAGAACAACTGGGATAGGGGAAAGGAGAAAAGGAAGAAGGGAAAATATATGTAATAGGTATACACATATATGTATGTATGTATATATATATAAACAAGATAGCTAACTATACTACTAATCTCTATAAGATCATCAGAAAGAATAATTTGTGCTTTCATTGCTTGATCATTTTTTCATGCCTAAATCTTGTAATCTGAACAAGTCCTTCTAAGATAACAATATGCAATTTATTAAGTGCTATTTTTTTGAAATTCTGTATGTCTATCCTTTTGTTTTTAAAGTAAAAATAAATTAAAAAAAAACCACACATACTTTATTCTTTTCATATACATCTACATACAATCCCTCAATGCAATTTCATATATTTTCATGACTCAATTATCAGATTATATGTACTCAACCTGTATATATCTTGGGACAATAATTGTGACACTAATTTGCCTCCTTTCCTTGGCTGTCACGTTTCTGCTCATGCACTGACTCTGGAGCAACATTCTTTTTCCTTGTGATTGTAAATTACCTTAGATATCTCCAGTAATTTGTGTATTCAGTTTCAACTTCCTGGTTGTCCCCAGCTCTTCCTGAATTGTAGATATAGAAATATAAAGACTCATTATAATAATACATAAAAATTAATAGATTTCAATTAGATTCTTGACATAATGGAAACAAGCCTGAGCTATTGTTCAAAATGTTTTCACATTCTTTATAAGGAAACAGCACCGATGAGCAACAAACAATATCCTCTGATAGTACGAGTGACAAAGAGATGTCATCCTTACCTATAGCAGTTATGTTCCTAAAGATTTCCCCCATCACATCTCTGTAGAGCTTCTTTTGGGATGTATTCAGCAAAGCCCACTCCTCACTGGTGAAGTTCACAGCCACATCCTCAAAGGTCACTGCCTGCTAAAGGATCAGACATATAATTCTCAAAGGAGGGTTGAGAATCACAGCATGGGATATCTTAACTCCTCTCATAAAATGTTGAATTGAGAGCCATGTGGTAGTGCGTATCTGTAATCTCAGCACTCAGGAGGCTGAGGGAGGAGGACAGTCATGAGTTCAAGACCAGTGTGTGCTCCTCAGTGAGTTCAAGGTCATCTAAACTACATGAGGACTGTCATGAGTTCAAGACCAGTGTGGGCTCCTCAGTGAGTTCAAGGTCATCTAAACTACATGAGGACTGTCATGAGTTCAAGACCAGTGTGGGCTCCTCAGTGAGTTCAAGGTAATCTAAACTACATAGTGAAAGTCAGTCTCAGTAGAACAAAGCAAAGCAAAACAAAACAGCTGAATGGAGCCTGAATCCTTCAAATCTAAATACCATAACTTGGTCATCAATCACATGTGAATGCACAGTTTTTTTAGAAAGCAATTCTGATGCTAGATTGCAATTCATTGCTAATGCAACAGCAGAAGAGAAGCACTAGCTCTATCCCTGAGTCACTGCAATGATATCTGTGCACTGTTTCTAAAACACATCTCACAGTGGGAGCCTATAAGACCATCATCCACAAACCACAGTGGCAGTGAACATCTAATGAATCACACTGATAGATCATAGGTAATGTCTCATTGAAATCTCATTATTAATGGCATTGAGTCCTTCTTTCTTTGATTGTACTTGAGCAGCATTTTGAAACTTACATTTGGTTTCATTAAAAAAACATAATTGAACATCAAATATGCTATATACATCATAACTAAAATGTTAATGGAAAAAGTTTTAGTGCAACGAGTCTATGAACAATGAAAAGCAAAGGCTGCAAACTGTCTTACAACTTCATGTCACCAAGTGATCACTTCCCACTCAGATATAACAGATTCTATGGCAGTGTGAACGGAAGATGAAAAAAATGTATTATACGCATTGAAAACTAATATATCACAAAGTAATTAGGCACAAAAGGAACATTTCAAGCAGGTGTGGTGGTACATGCCTGCAATCCCAGCACTGGGGATGTTGATGCAGGAGAACTGCCTTGAGGTTGAGGCCAGACTCAGTTACTTAGCTGTCTGAAATACAAACAAAGTAAAACTTCAAAAAAAAAAGTCACTTCGCAAGAAAACTTTGATTTGTTTAAAAAAATTGTAGCTGTCCAATATAATAAAATTCTAACAACATTCAATACCTACCTTCATGTATATTATGGAAGCTACCAAGATAGCTTCCATAATATACATGAAACACATTCAAATACTATCTTTAACAAGACAGTACCATTAGATAAAATGACAAACAGAGCTCAAGTATAGAACACAGACTTCAGTGAGTTGACAGATGTGTGGAACATTGACTGTTGATAGAGCTGGTGTTATACATCTCTGGAAGAAACCACAATCTGTTTCATACGTGTTCAAGGACAATCAGGTATGTTCTTGGGTACCTGGGTTGTATAGTTGTCTATTCTACATTAAGTTCAATATTGAAATGGAAACAATGACCTTGAATGTATTGAGAATTCATAGAGAAATAACTTTTTAAATGTGAAAAATCTTTCCTCAGAGGAAAATGATGTAACCATCAGAATTACAGGAATAAATTGAAATTTACAAAAACCAAGGGATACAAGAAGACAAAAAAAACTTTGCTGTGTACACAGCATAAAGATTTTGTATAAGCAGTAAGGGTCAAAGGATACAAATCTTTAAAAATGACTACAACATATCTAACTCAAGAGAAAACAATGAATAAACAACACTCAAACTTTTCAATTGATATACTTGAGAGTCATTTCTTTTAATGTACAGTTTACTAAAACATACAGACTAGTGACTTCTTTCCAATGAGTAGACAATACACTGTGCTATTGTTCCTCCAGAGAGATGTGGTTGTTTTCAAGTAAAACTGAAAAATTCCAAATCACATTAATGGAATGGAAGAGAAAGCACTTGGCTCTTCATTCTCATACCCACACTTGTGAACAATACTGAGAGTAAAGAATAAACTTCTGAAAATATTTCTCTTCGAAAATGTATAATGATCACTTACTGAAAATTTCAAAGGTAGAAACCAAAAGAGCATTTTTCACAGAAATTCACATATGGTAAATTTTGGAAAAGTCACCAAAGTGGGAAAGTGGTCATCCATGGGCTAGAGAGGGTTGAGTCAGTTAGGGTATCAATCACCTAGATGTTCTCACACATTGCCCAAGGCCCAGGGGAAAAACTTTCAGACTATTCCCAGTATATATTACATCATTAATGTTAAACCTCATCAACAATTTTGAAAATAAAATTCACTGCAAAATATGTAAGCACTGAATCACCATTAAGAAACTACACATTAATTTATATCTGTCTGCATTCATATATGAAAAGATGCGACAACATTTTTGTCGCAGCACAGTTGCAAAGAGACCCACAGACTCCCAGCAAGCAGTGTTCAAACTCTACAATGCACATCAGAAGGACAGGTCAGACTGTCACAGAAAAAAGGACCATATATCAGAGTCAATCAAAATCTACACATCTGGGTTATGGTTCCAATGCTGTGGCCACCTGGACAGGAGTGGCTGTTATATTGCCGTTGATGGGGTCAGATTATACAAAAACCCATGCAAAAACACAAACTGGTACATCAATGATTCAACAGAATCTGCAGAACCCATATTAATTTGACATTATTCAAAGTACCTCAAAATAAATCCAGTGATCACATAAGGATATTGTTACGGTTTTTATATAGGTGGCCCCCCACAAGCCTCATGTAGTCATGGAAACAGCTGAATCTGGCACTTATGATTGATTCATTGCCTA
>RJWT010033092.1:0-14029 GCA_004365215.1 Cuniculus paca
GTGCATTTAACAGTCTATTGAATAGGCTGAACATTCACTAATTTAATGTTCAATATTTCTTTCACCCAGAGATAGGTTGTTGTGAAATTATCTGAACATCATTATATTTCATTTAAGACCCTAAGTATATCTGGTATAATCCTAAGCAATCATGCAAACTAATAAGGTTAAATAAACTAATATGTGTATCAATTTTAGTGAAAAAATATGCACCTGAACTCTTATCATTTTGTGTCATCATGTATTTATATCTTTATTTAAACATCTATATATCTAAAACTATGAATACATTAAAAAAACACAGAAAAATTTGTTGGGAATTTCATGATGCACATTACAAAATATATTTTACTACTACAAAATTATTTTGTTGCTTTTACTTATGAACTAATTATTGAAAAATAAAAATATTAAAGGAAATTATTCATATCATGAATTACATTGACTAAACTTATAATCATACCATTTTAAATAAACTTAGCCAAAATCAATACATTTAACAGCAGTTATATCAGAACACATATTTGCTAATCATGTGAAATTTCCTCAAAAAGTGTTTATTCTATGTAAAAATTTTAAATGTTAAAAACATAACATTTAAAAAATTAAACAATTTCAGATTGATGCTTATGACTAACATTTAACCAAATTGCTCAGAAATACAATACAGTAATGTGACCAGAAAGGATAACTACAGTTCTTTAGAAATTTTTTATATTCATTTAAACTTTCTACTTACAGCAAAAAGACTCACATTTTGAAATACATTTATGTTTAATAAGTAGGAAATTCTACTCACATTATTCAAATTTAAAAATTCCTTGAGGAGGAGATCGTGATATGACTCAGTGGCACAGTACCTGCCAGGCAAGTGCAAGGTCCTGAGCTGAATTGCCAGTACCATAAAAGAAAAAATTGCCCGAGGAAATTCATTAGGTACCCTATAAGTCTCTCTATATCACAGAAGCAAAGTTTTACTCTTTGATGGTGGAAGCTTTTTTTCTCTATGTGATTTTTCCCTTCCCAGGTATCTGATCTATTTACAAATTTCCATTACACATAACATTGTTTAGTTCTTAATCTTGCATATAAAACACCCACAAGTTATTCTGTATAAAGCTGAATGAAAGGTATTTTCACAAAAAATAAACATCTACTGGAATCATCTTATATTATTTTTAAAATACTTTTATCTTAATTTAGTATATTAGCATTGATTTATAGTCTTTCTTATTATGCTTTACACAATAGGGTAATACTATAGTATTCTCCTAGGACTTGATGTTTTTTAATAACCGAGCAATTTATCTGGGATTTAACTTAAAATGATTGAATCCAGAGGCAATGGGCATATTGATTTTTGTATAATAATATTTTAAATTCATGAAATATTTATTCAGTTAGATTTTATTTGATGTTTCTGAATTTTAAAATAATGTTTAATATCCAGCGTATGCACATTATTTTTCCCGATTGGACTTTTAGCTTTGTAAGTGTTATATTCCTTTAAATACCATGGTCCTACTCTTTGTAGTTAGTTAGCTTACATTAATGTAACACTTAACTTTGGTTTCATTGTAACACACTGCAATGATGCTTGAAAAAAATATGTATTTTGTTTGTTTGCCAGGAATCATAAGTACTATCCAATTTTCTCCTGCAAAGGAGAGATTTAATTATGAGATCTCAAGTTGTGTTACATTGAATCTAATCATTTGATGAAGGTCACACTTAATTGTCATGACCAATGCATATTATATTTGGAACTTAATTGAAAATGTATTTCTAGGCTATGAAGATTGTAGCAAGAGACTTCAGCTTGATCCTCTACTTTCCTCATTTCACTATATTAAGAAAATGGTGATAGATTGTTGGATATTTTTACTATTTCTTAACAAAAAACATTTATTCTAATGCATAAAAATTATAGGAAAAACTTGTTTGTTTCTAAGTGTGCAGTATTTCATAGTAATCATTTCATGATTTCCAGAGTAAGAAACCCCATTGTTTTTCATATAATGAATATATTTCTAACTTTCAAAAATCTACATATTGCTGTACCTAATATCATTCTAAATTTTGTAAGTCTACATAATTATCAGATGCTTCCCTTGAAAGGAAAACGTTTTTCTTTAGAATGCGTGACAATATAATCTAGGCAATTAAAAATCTTTTTGATGATGTTCTATTGCTTTTTTTTAGAATATACAAGGACAAATGTTTGGTTTATTACATAATATAAAATTTATAAATAGGCAAAACAGTTACAAGTCAACCATAAAAATTACTAATTTTAATTAGTAAATCAGAATACAAATTATATGAATGATATGTATCAATATTTATTAGGCAAATTTATATACATATCTATTATTCATTCCATTAAATAACTAATGTAATTATAAAGCAAGGAGTATTCTTTAATTTATAAAGAAGTGTTTGAATAACAAAATGCATTTACAATATCTCCAAATACATCCTTTCCAAGGTAAAGTAATTTGCTTTTGAATGGAAAGTGAATATGTTTATGAATTTTACTTTATATGAATGGATTATAAAAATAGTCTTGCTATTCTTAACTGTACCCAAGTTAGTATTTTATTTTTTTAAATGACAAAAGGAAATATGCTACGTTTTGAATGTTTGTGTCCTTCTGAAATTTGCAAGCAGACACTCAATTACCAGTGAAGTAACAGTAGAAAGTGGAATATTTAGGAGGTAATTATGTCATGAGAATTCATCTCTTACAAGCAGAATTAGGGCCCATGTAAAAAGAAGAGCAAAGGAAACTGTTTGCTTCCTCCATCAAATGAGGACATAGACAGAATATGCTATCCATGCAGAAATTATTTCATATGATTCCACCATCATCTTTGCGGCATTTCTGTCTTGGATTTCTTAATTCCTGGAACCATGAGGAATAAAATTCTGTTGTTCAAAAGCTATTCAGTTTATAGAATTTTATTGCAGTAATGTAAACAGCCTAAGACAATACCACTCTAAAATATATTCTATGAGAATATGAGTTTTCCAAGAATATTATGATGTGTTTTGAGCTCTGAGCATTCATTATATTATAGCAACAGCTGGAAGGAATTTTAGCATATCCTCCATTCAGTGCTTTGAACAAAACACATCTTCATTTTCAACTCAGCATGTGAGCTGAAATAAAACCACAGCTACATAGTATGTTTGTCATTTCTGGATTTAACTCAAATGCTTAAGGTTGTTTTATATTTCTTATTCTTGGAAAATTATGCTTCCTATCAGCATTTTTAGGAAGTCAAAATATTTTTCATCTGTTATTTTCAGAATGAGTTTGCTGAATCTTTTGGTGGGGGGGACTAATGTCCTTAAAGAAAAACTGGCATTCTGAGTTTTCAACATACATAAACAATGAGAAACATAAGTCAATTTAAAGAAAAATTTCTTAGGCTTGTGTCATCAGTGTTCTTCCTAACAACACAGGGACAAGTCCATATTATAATACAATGATAATGTCTCAGATAGAATAATTTAAAGTCTCAGGTAGAATAATTTAAAGAAGTCTCTATATATTATTAATTTTTCTTTCTAATTTCAAGTTGCCTCAGGTAACTATAAAAAGACCACACAAATTTTCCATGAATCATGAAGATATCAAATTTGGTTTGAAATTAAGCCTGTATGAAACACAAATCATTACACTGACAAAATATGAAAGCATCATAAAGCTTTTCTTGGCACTGCAGAAAATTTGCAGTCATTGACAAGGTTAATATAAGACTGTGCTTTTTATTTTACTGAGCATATGTAAATATGAACAATATATATTCAAGCTATAACAATGGTGAAACAAAATATTATGTAAGATTCATTCAATTCAAATGCAGGTTCCTGAGTCGTAAATAATTCAAAAAGTAATATATTAATATAAAATAAAATTTCATCATTTATTAATTAAAAACATAGATAATTTTGTGTACAGATCTGAGAAAGATGGGGAAAAGAGGATAGAAAAAAGGCAAGAGGTGAAAAAAGGGAAAAGAATGGGGGGAGAGAAGATTTACAAGGCTGGATCAGATTACCAATTTATAATTTATTGCCTTTTCAAAATTTGGAGTAAGGAATTTGATATCTGAAATATGAAACATCCTTCTGCACACAAGGTTTTCCTTTCCTTTTTCTAGAGCGTGATACCACTTTCACCTCCCTGGGAAGTCCTGACCTTAATGTAGTAGGCTCCAGGACAGCAACTACACTGAATTATGTGCCAAGGCTAAATTCCTCAAGTGTGTCAGGATATTTAGGCCTTTCCCCTTAGAGCATCATACACTTTAACAAGTATTTCTGGCTTTCTGTCTAGTATCTTCCCAGCCTATTTTCATAGTAGAGGAGTGTGGTCAGAAGTACTTAGTCTAGACCAACAGTGGAATTAAAGAGATAGGAAGTTTTCTCCTACATAGCAGTGGTTTGATGGAGTTTCCAATCAGGTACTTCAACAGTGCCTTCAGTGATGCATCAGGAAATGAAATTTCATAACGAACATTTCTAGTAAATTTTGGTGGTTTAATTTTAGGACAATTTGAAAATCGCGTTCTAATAAGTAAAGTTGTCAAGTACAAGTCAACAGCTATGTATTCTCATTACATTCAGAAAAAATTAATCTGGATAGTAACATAACCATGCTAAGGCAATTCATACAAGTTGTATCTTTTACCTTCTCCTTTGATATAAAGATATGTACACTTTGCTTACCTGGTCATTTCAGCAAATTAAAAATAAATGTACTGTACAGCCCTGAAAATTGGAAGGCAAATTATTCTTTATAGTCTTTTCTCTAATGCTCTGTGCAAAATAGTCTAAATTTTTGTAATTTTGCTTAATGGAAAATATGTATTTAAAATACTTTTCATTTTTTGACATTCACATTTTTCCTATTCATAGAAAAAATAACTGGAATGATATTTATCTTTCAATCAACTAGGTAAAACTAAAGAGAAAGTTTTGTAAAAAAACAAGGAAAATATACACAAATTTTTAAAATGTTTTCATGTTAATGCATGAGTAAAACACAAAAAAATCTTTATATTTAAAAAGATTGTGATAACTTATGTTTTCACCCTTAAATTACATTCACTTGTTTTTCACACATCTGTTTCAAATTTGAAAAATACATGTTTAGCTTAGAGTTCTTGAATTCTTCTGATCTTCACTTCCAATTAACAATTGGTATAGAATACATTTGTATGTTTATTAGAAATACATCATAGTCAATAACTTCACCACAGTTTTCTTAGATTAAAAGCTTTAAAAGGTAAGTCGTGTATTGTTTGTTAATGTAGAAAATATCATGGCAGTAACATAAATAAAATATAATGGTATAAGCACGGAATTAGAGGAACTTTATATGCAGAATTTGAGAGAGGAAGAGAAGTATATTGGGACTGTTATAAAAAATATTTCTAGATTCTTAAATATTACATTTGACAAAATTGTAATAATCTTAGTTAATATATTAAATTAACTATTTCTTTTCATTACAATTTTGGCTCTGTTATAGTTATGTGGATCAGGGAATAAATCCAGAAAAAGTAATGGAAGTGAAAATGTTACATGCATAAATTTATAATTAAAGTGATAGCTTCTAAAACTTCAAAAATAATCATAACATCATATTTGGAGGATTTTCCAATGCAAAAAAAAAATAAAATAAAAATATTTTATCTAATAACGTGCAGAGTAATTTTCTACTACTTGCATAGAAGCAGAATATTTTTTATTTCATTATTGAAATACAGAGACATAAACAATTTATCTAGGTCTTTTTTTCCCCACTAATCATAATCTGAATTCAGTTTTCCTATAAATAAAAAAAACCAAATGCCTTAGAAAATACAATTCTTTAATTATGTTATAATCACATTCTAATATCAGTGAGATAACCACTCTTATTAGATTGTCAATTCCAGAAGTCAGTCCCTATATGGATACAAATGTATAAATACAAGGTGGCAATTATGATAATTATATTTGAAAAAGTGATTCTTTGTAATAATTATGGGAAGAAAAAGAATGATTATGGGCTGGGGGTTTAGCTCAGTGGCCTAAGCACCTGCCTGGCAAGTGCTAGGTCATGAGTTCAATCCCCGGTGCCGCAAAAAAAAAATTATCTTTCTATATCAAACATATATTTTTAAAAAATGCAAATTTAATCTTAATTCATATTTTTGATTTTTTGCTTAATTTTATTCTAGTTATATGTTCTAGGTCAAATGGACTGTATAGTAGGAACATAGTCATAAAGACAAAATCATAAAGTTGAAGAAACACTTTTCTTTGAATAAGACAGATTATTAAAGTTATATGCAAATAGAAAATGTCTTAAGTTTGTATTGTAATTAATATCCAGAATAACCGAAATTTTATCAACTATGCTCTATAGTGAGCTATAGAACATTGATAAGAAAATAGTCTAGACATGTTAAGAAGGTAACAATTAATAAATCTATATTCTGTATATTTTGTTTGCATGTTGAATTTCAAGCTAGAATTTAATCCTTAAATTTTTAGTTTGAGATAGAGCACTATTATGGCATAAAATCTCAGAAAACTTTCTTTTGTTGTCTTGTTTTGCTTTGGTTTGTTTTGTTTAGTTTGTTGTTTTTCTTTGAGATAAGGTCTTACTATACTGTTCATTTATTTCATTTAACATTATAGTCACAATGTATATCCATTTTCCTTCAAATGACCCATGTTTATCTTTTATGATAGAGTATTACTCCACTGTGTTATTCATGGATTTAAACTCACTATGTAGCCCAGTTTGGCCTAACTCACTGCAGTCCTCTTGCTTCAGTCTTCTAAGTGCTGAGACTGCAGGTGTGCATTACGACATCGGGCAGAAAATTTTCTTAATAGTGCATGAAAGATAGAATTTTGTTTATGATTATCAGTATTATGCGGCATTTGTGGTTGGGAGAAAAGAAAAAGAAAATTTTATGTTTTGAGGTAAACGTACTGTTCTGGCATTTTACAAAGGCTGTAAGAGCAAACTAATAGATATTAACAATTCAGTTTTTGAATATTTTTACAATTTACTTGGTAAAGTCAGCGTCATTTTATTTATCATCTCATAGATTAGCAAAAGCAGAGAGAAAACATTGGGCTCACATTTTTCATACATTTTATTGAAGTTTTTTGTGAGAAAAACAATGTGTAGTTTTCTCCTTTGCTACATGTATGGAAACAAGCTTATAAATAGCAATAAAATGTAGCTATACCTCTGAAGAATATAAATTAAGGAGCACAAAGACTATTAGAGACAGACACAGATGCTGCGTGGTACGCTCCTTCATAATATTTTCTTTCTTTTCTCCAAATTTAGTTGTCTGTGAGTAAATCTTCCACTTTCATAACATCAAGATGTTGTATTCTCAACAATAAAATATAGCACAGTGAACTAGTTTAGAGATAAGGGATAGTATGGGTGGTAGTAGGCAGAAACATTTCTTGCCTTCTGGGTTTTCAAGTTCTTTTGTCTTTCATTGATTTACAGCATCAATTCCCTGCATGATCTGATCATTTCAAATTCTGAAGGGCTGGAAAACAGCAAGCAACCTTGTAAATGTGATTTAAAAATCCTCAAAATTTCTTTGTTTTCTTTCTCATAAATGTCAGAACTCCACAAGCTACACGTGACCTTCACAAAGGAAATAATTCTACATCTCTATCTTATCCTGATGACAAACATTTCTCATTCCTGTCAGATCTGAGTGAATAACTGCACCAGAAAATTATGTCTGTTGGCCATGGCATGTTTATCACTTGACATATGAATTAGATTGGCTGTAACAAATGGAAGATCAGCAGTGACAATTCACTTTTAGGTCCCCAAATGGCAGCAGCTAGCATCAAAATAAAAACACGTAGGAGACACAGGGAACAGAGATTACTCTGTTTAGCATGAATTTTGCAATGAATATGGATGGAAATGAAACAGTCATGTCAAAATTACCAAACAGTTGTTTCCACAAAAGGTCCTTAAATCCACTTCTCAGCAGTATTTTTGAATGAATATTTCTTGGTGACACTATCTTTTGATCCTCTTTGGTAAATAGAATGTTTGAAGAAAGGGCAAGAAACAAGAGATACCCTGAACACTTCAATTATATTTGACAAACTGGACCTGTAATGAGAACAATGATACATTTTAGAATTCATAAATTTCTCAAAATACCTTTTAGAGATCCAGGAGATAAATATTATTTCAATTTTTATTTCTTATAAGCACATGTTTGCAGAACATTATAACTACATTCCATGTGGGGTGTTGGTACATGTAAATAACACATATTAATTATTTTTTCACACTCCTGTCTATCCTTCTCCTTCTCCTTCCTTCATCTCTAGGTACCCTCCCTTTTGAAAAAGATTTATCACACAATTTTTTGCAGTCTATCCTTTGTTCTTTATCTATATTTTGGGTTTCTCATATGAGATGAACTATGTTATATTAAAACTTGTGCATCTGATTTATTTCATTTAACATTATAGTCACAATATATATCCATTTTCCTTCAAATGATCCATGTTTATCTTTTATGATAGAGTATTACTCCACTGTGTTATTCATTGGGTATAAATACAACATTTTCTGTATAAATCTATCTGTTGATGGACATATAGGCTACTTCCAAGATTTAACTATTTGAATTGTGCTGCTATAGACATAGGTACCCAAGTATCATTGTAATATGATTACTTTAACTATTTTAGGAAGATACCCAGAATAGCTATGTCAAATGGAATTTCTAATTTTTGTTTTTGGATGAATCACCTAATTTACATTGTGGTAGTACTGGTTTACATTCCCATCAACAATGCAAAAGACAAATATATTTACTTATTTTAGCTCCTTAAAAACATATTATTACAAATAAGCATATAAAGCCATTTCTTTCTACTGCTAAACACACAATTAAGTCATGTTTAATTAGGGGAATTAGTTCTTCTTTTTTTTTTTCATGGCACCAGAGATCAAACTCATGACCTCGCTCTTGCCAGGCAGGTGCTTAGGCCACTGAGCTAAAACCCTGACCCTTGTCTTTTTGAGAAAGGGTCTCACTATGCCATTCAACCTGGCCTTGAGTTCACTTTATAGCCCAGGCTGGTCTCGGACTCACAACGATCCTCCTGTCTCAGCCTCTCAAGTGCTGGGATGACAGGCATGAGCCACCAGGCCTGGCTAGGGGAATTATCTCACCAGAAAAATACACTTTTTAAGGAATTAATTTCTAAAATACAGCCTAAGAATTAATGTTCACAAAACAATTATCATCATCAAGCAACTACCAGTGTCAGGATGAGGCAGAATCAAGTTCAAGTCACAGGCGGTCAAGGAGCAGAGTTCAAGGTGGCAGGAGGCACTCAAAGTGTTGCAGGCTGAATAAATTTGACTTCAGTTTCACAGCCAAAATCCATCCTGAACTTTAGTGGAACTAAAGGTGCAGCTTCCAGGGATTATTTACTACTCCACTATAAATCTACTGCTAGCTTGCTAAGATTAACAACACTAATCTGAGCTCTGTCTGCTCACTGTGTCTACCAGTGATACCAGAAATAAACCTTGAATTAGACATTTTTGTCTTCTTTTCTTCTTTTTGTTGATTTTTTTTCTCTTTTTTTGTTCTTACTTTTATATGAGCGTGAACACTGTTTCTAGTGTTATTGTAGTTGTTGTTGTTCTGTTCTTTTAATTTCTTCCTATTTTTCTTTACTTTCTTCATCAGTTTCCCAAATTTTGTATGGTCTTCCTTTGTCCTACAGCTTTGCTTCAAGTCTCTTCCTCTTCTATTTCTCTATTTCCTCCTTAATCCCATTTACATGTTCTCTCCTAAAGGTAAAATCATATTGGGGGCATAATTACTGCATAAATCTGCTGGCTTGTTTTAGATGGTGTTATAGAACTACAATTCTAATTCATACAGTTAAAGTTGGCAAATTAAATAGTTAACAAAATTTGTCATATACTAGGCTTTGTTTGATTTTATTGTTAATACTGACTGTACTAATTTAGCCATGGAACTATGATTATTGTGATCAGCTTTTCTTCCTGGTACACTGAGACTGAGGTTGCTTATAGGTCATAAACAATACTACAGGCCAAGCAAAAGAACGAAGGGCTATGAAAGTAGCAAAAACTTCTCATCCTCAATAAATTGAAGACATAGGAACTGGCAGCAGACTCAAAACCCAGAAGCTCTAGAAGATACCGCTTAGAAGTAGTCATTTAATAAAGTTTCTTCATACTATCAATAAAGCTACCTAACTTCAGCAATTTACAAGCATCACTCAACTAATTAAACTTTAAAAAAAAAGAAAATGAGAAGAAAGATGCAACCCCACATTTCCAGTTCACCAAGCCAACCCAGGGAGAATGAAGTGGAATAACTCAAAAGTCACCCACTGGGACTCTCTGAAGTGGTAACAGCTGAAGTAACAAAGTGTACAAATGAGGCTCTAGAGAAAAAGCACTTCAGAACTATTTTCATAGATAATTAGAGAAATAGTGACTCTAATGAAAAACATGCTTAGTGACTCTAGAACAGATACCGATAAAATAATAGAGGAGATTAGGAAAATAATGGTTCCAGAACCATGAACACCCAACGTAAGAGAGAAATGAAATCCATAAAACAGATACAAGCAGACATCTAGGAGATTACAAAGTCCATTTATGCACCCATATGAGCCAACATGAAGACAGAATACCAGATGTAGGAGAAAAGATTATGGTTAGTGCTCATGAAAAGAAAGATTTCTTAAAAATAGCAAGGAAACACAAAAATAAATTCAACAGCTGCTAAATGATACAAAGAAGAATGACATAAGATTTATCAGAGTCAATGAAAAAGCAGGAAATAGAAAAAATGACTTAAAAAGCTGCTCACAGAAGTCATGGCAGAAAAATTCCCAAGAAGGGAAAATGAATTTGACATACAGATAAATGAGGCACATAGAACTCTAATAAGCCATGATAAAAAATAAAAGCATATGATATTCAAGATCCCAGAAACTCAGAGAAACAACAGAATGCTAAAAGTTGTTAGAGAAAAAAAAATCACTTATAAAGGAAAGCCGATCAAAATCACAGCAGACATTTCAACACAACCCTCAAGTCAAGGAGCGCTTGGAATGAAGTTTTGCAAGCCTAAAGGAAACAACCTCCATCCCAGATTGACGTACCTCACAAAATAAGCTTTAAAAAGTAATGGAAAAATATGATACTTCCATGAAAAAGAAAAGAAGAAATTCTTGACTGCTAAACCAGCACTCCAGAAAATTCTGAAGGACATTCTAGAAACAGATAATAGAGATTACAACATCATGAAACAAAACAGAATGGATCCAGCAGGCAAGGCAAGTAATTAAACAGAGAGCAAAAAAAGGTAATCAATAACAGGAAAATAATATGACAAGCAGATGTTAAGATATATAACATATAACCAAATGATCTCAATTCACCATACAGACTTGCAGAACATATCAAGAAGCAAGATCCAACAATATACTGCATACAAGAAAAAATTTAATTCGAAAAGGAATTCATAGACTGAATGCAAAGAATGGAAAAAAATACTCCATTCAGCAGGAACCCAGAAAAAAGCAGGGATAGCTACTCCATTTTCAGATAAATTGAATTTCAAGCCATCACTGATTAAGAGAGACAAAGAAGGCCACTGCATCTTTGTTAAAGGAACAATCCTAGAGGAAGAGATAATAGTCATAAATATATATGCTCCTATAACAGTGCACTCAAGTATATAAAAGTATTAATGGACATGAAAAATAAAATAAGCATTACAATATAATTGTAATGGGAGACCTAAATACCCCACTGTTACAAATAGACAGACAGATCAACTGGATGAAAAAATCAATAATGAAACATGAGAACTGAACTAAACTTTTGAATAATTGGTTTTAGTAGATGTCTACAGAGTGTTCCACCCACAACATCAGAATACAAATTCTTCTCAGCTGCACACAGGACATTTTTCAAAATAGACTACAAACTAGCTCATAGAACAAGCTTAAGAAAATGAAAAGGATTTGAAATTATCTCATGCATTTTATCAGATCATAGTGCAATGAAATTGGAAATCAGTAGCAAAAGAAACCACAAAGAATTCATAAATACAGGGAAAATAAATAGTATCTTCCTGAATAAGCAATGGGTCACAGAACCCAAATTAAAAAGAGATCAGGCAGTTTCTACAATTAAATGATAATTATAATACAATATACCAAACTTATGGGACTCAATGAAACCTATCCTATGAGAAAAATTTATAGCAGTGATCTCTCACATCAGGAAAACAGAGTGAGCTTAAATAAACAACCTAATGTTGAAACTCAAGCTTCTAGGAAAAAAAGCAAGTCCAATTCAAAGCTCTCATGAAGGAGGAAATTATAAGGATCAGAGGAGAAATTACTTTCAGACAAGGAAAAAAATATGAAGATTCAATGAGTCAGAGTTGTTTTTTGAAAGATTTAAGAAAATTAACAAACCCTTAGCCAATTTTATCAGGAAAAAATAAAGAAAAGAAAAGACTCATATCCAAGTAAGTATGGAATTAAATATGCAATTAAGAATGGGAAGAGTATAATCACAACAAATCTGATAGTAATTCAGATCATCACTGCCTACTTTGAAAACCTGTATTTTTTTTTATTTTAAAGAAAATAAAACAAAACAGAGTAGAACAGAACAAAGCAGATCAGAACAGAATAATGCAAGCAATAGAGGACTTCAAAACAAGACAGCTGGAAACCAACAATGGCTACCATAGTGTCTCATTTTCTTCAAAATACTTTCATACTTTCATACAATAAATTCAAACAAAACAAAACAGTATAAAACCAATCAAAACAAAAGAATGAAAGCATTACAGGCTTTCAAACCAGACAATAAGAAATCAACAATGGCTACCATAATGTCTCTTGTTTTCTTCAAAATAGCTGTCCACACCTTCTCACATATTGCAATCAAATAATAGAAAACTGACTAAAACCAATCAAATCAAAGAATAAAAGCATTATTCGACTTCAAAACATGATGATAAGAAATCAGCAATGGCTACCATAATGTCTCATTTTCTTTAAAGTAGCTGAGAACCTGTATTCTAATAAGATGGAAAACCCAGAATACATGGACAGATGCCTAGACATATATGACTTACCAAAGCTTAATCAAGAAGATATAAAAATGCTAAATAAACCAATATAAGTCAATGATATTGAAAATGGAATTAAAAAAAGTATCAACAGAGAAAAACTAAGGTCCTAATGATTCACCATTGAATTCTTCAAGAAATTTAGAGAAGATCTTATGCAACTGTTTCTCAAGACCATTAAAGAAATTGAAAAGAAATCATTATACCCAAATTCATTTCAGGAAGTAAACATTACCATGATATCACAACCAGAAAAGGATTCAATAAAAAAAAGAAATAAATAAAAGTTAATTTTCCTAATGAAGATAGACACAAAATATCCTCATAATGATACTTTCAAATAAAATACAGCAAGTCATCAAGAAGATTATGCACCCTGACCAAGTAGGATTTATTCCAGTAATGCATGGATGGCTCAATATATGCAAATCAATAAATGTAATATGCTATACAAACATATTGCAAGAAAAAAAAACTCAATAATCTCAATAGAGGCAGAGAAACCATTTTACAAAGACCAACTCTCATTCATGATAAAAGCATCAGAGAAAATTGGAATAAATGTTTTTTATTTCAATCATATAAAAGGCATTAATGAAAAATCAATAGTCAATATCATACTAAATGGACAAAAACCTGAAAGCTTTCATTCTAAAGCTGCCTGGCAAGCACAAGGTTGTGAGTTCGATCCCTGGTGCTGCAAAAAATAAAAGTAAATTAATAAATTAATTAATTTAAAAACCTGAAAGGTTTCATTCTAAAATCAGGAACAAAAATGTGAACGTCCACTGTCATCACTCTTATTCAATATA